>MPNW01000703.1:46656-132941 GCA_011800805.1 Hirudo medicinalis | reverse complement strand
GACATTCAAGATTAACGTCTTGAAAGGCAGAAAATATTGACACGCTTTGTTGATGGACATAAATTGATAAGAATGATTTGCTGAATTCCTTTCTCTACTGTCTGACGGGATCTCCCAGACCCATGTGTGGAAAAAAAATTACGATTTGGATTTCTTAAACACGTTTGTAATATTTTTTTTGGCTGGGCTAATAAAAGATTTAAAATAATAATAAAATTAATAATAATAATAATAATAATAATAATAATAATAATAATAATAATAATAATAAAAATAATAATAATAATAAAAAAATAAAATAAAAATAAAAATAATAATAAAAAAAAAAAATAATAATAATAATAAAAATAATAATAATAATAAATACCGTTATGCGATATGGAGTAAGACATATAAACTTACAACAAGAATTGTAGATTGAAGGAAAATCTCTTCAACAAGAGTTAATAAGCCAAGAAAAAAGAAAGGAAGAAATGGATGATTGCAAAAAGTCACTTTGAGAAAAACTAAAACTCAGTCTCAACAGGTGAAGCAGCAAATATGTTGTAAGAATCAGGGGACAACTTGGGGCCTTCCATGCTGTTGCCCACAAAAGGAGACGAACTGACAGCAGCTAAATGAAGAGGGAATTCATGTCCTGACAATTTTTACTGAAACTTGACATTCTTTTTACGTTTACGTTTTCAATTATTTTCTAGGATGGTTTTCTGTAGCAGGCATTCTCATGTAATTGGCATACTCAGATGTCTGAAGACTCCTCATGTTGTCATGTTTCAATATGAAACTCCTCCTACCTGCTTGCTAAAACAGTCAATCTCTTCTGATCACCTTCCCAAACTAATCGCGCATGATGTTTAACTTGTCAACTTTTACCAATGAGAGTCTTTTTTTATGAGAAGCTAATATTACATTATTACATAACAATGTTATGCTGCTTTATTGCGAGCTTGTTTTTGCATTCGAAAATGTCGAAATCAAGGACGCCATTCCAGCTATTATCAGGGCCTGCAGTCTCATAAGTTCAAGAAGTCTCATTGGTAAAATGAAGGAGAGGTCAAGGACGAACAAATTAATGAGGACAACGGCTCCCCTTGACCTCCAAAATGACGTTCTTGGTCTAAAGAAAATATGCATCGTGCATTCGCATGAATTAAGTATTACACAGGCTTTTTAAAATTGGCTACGTTATAAGGAAAGGGTTACATAAGAATAATATATATTTATATAAGCTACTTAATTTTTAGCAATGATGTCGCAAAATGCAAAGATCAGGAATTAATTGTTAGCAATTTTGTGTTAGAATAATTACAAACACCAGATAAATAATTTGAATTTAGCAGAGTCATGCTCTTATTTTAT
The DNA here is from genome assembly GCA_011800805.1 of Hirudo medicinalis. Lineage (NCBI taxonomy): Eukaryota > Metazoa > Annelida > Clitellata > Hirudinida > Hirudinidae > Hirudo > Hirudo medicinalis. Next base: position 131,582 of record MPNW01000703.1, on the reverse strand, counting down.
TTTAATTTTTTTTTTTAAATAACCTTCCCTTCATGAATCGCAAAGCATGACGAGTGTTTTAACAATTTTTGATAATCATACTTTCGTTCAATTAGTTTTAAACTGTCAATGAGCAAATAAATGGATGATCGAATGGTTGATGGTTGAATCATCGGGAGGCGTTGGGAAATATCAAATTATTGGTCTGTCATCGCATCACATCCCACATCATCCTGTTCTCATAGTTCACTTCTCATCATTTAAACGTCATCACACATGAATAATCTTACAGTCAGAAGAGTTCCCCCACATTTCTCGGTTCAAATTCAAAACAAGGAAGTGCCGCTCGGAGGTTCGCTGAACGTGACGTGTGTCGTCGTTGGAGCCCCAATGCCTCACGTCAGATGGAAGCACGGAGACATAGATCTCACCCCCGAGAACAACATTCCCATCGGAAAGAATGTCCTCCGATTGGAAGACGTCAAGCAGAGCGGAACTTACAAGTGCATCGGGTCATCTGACTTGGAAACGTTGAACAGGAAATAAACGTTACTGTTGTGGGTGGGTCGTCCATGAAATTCTTAAAAACATTTTAAGCATTTAAACACTATTTTGCAACTTTTTGTTTTACTTTTCAGTGTAATTGGTTTGATAATTGTGCATACTTTTTCATTAATTTGTTGATGCATGTCAATTTATTTTTGGTTTGAAATTATTTATTTTGTCCAATTCGTTTAACTCCCTTATTTCTTGGCACTGTCGGATCAGCAAGAGGAGGGCAGAACGAAAGAAACAAGAGAAATAGTAAGTAATGGCTTCCATCATCATCATCATCATCATCATCGTCATCGTCGTCGCCATCATCATCATCATCATCATCAACAACAACATCACCAACATCATCATCATCACCACCACCACCATCATCAGCACCATCACAATTTCATATCATCGTGTTACTCAACGATCAAAACTCCAACTTGTCTTGAGTGCATGTGAAGTCAATTTACACGCTTGAGTGAATGTCGTAATGAAAAGTTTTTAATTTAAACAGTTTTAACATCACATTCAAAAGCTTCTCACAAATTGCACTTTTTCAGGATTTTTCTTTATTTGACCAATTCTTGTATTCGAAATTCAATGAAATCTGTAAATATTAAAATCATTATATTTCTTATATTTTCAAGAAATTGTAAAATCAAACACTCTGGATGAGGTTGAGTGCATTTCATTGCTTCAGTCAATATTGTTATGAATGAAATCGCCTCATATTTCATACTTATTTCCTTGATTTTAGCATAAAAACATCCATTTGTTCAGAAGTTCCATTCCTTCTTTTATCTCTTTCATCTTCTCTTCCTTCCTTCCTATTATTCTTCAGAGGTCTAATGCTGTATTCCGAGCTTTTTGTAATTTGTTGATGAATAATTCTTTAATTTCTCATTCAAACTGATGTGTGAATGCATACTTACTCAATGTTTCGCTGATCGCTCTGAGCCTTTTAAAAATTATTTCATGATATACAAATCATCATCATCGTCATCGTCATCATCATCATCATCATCATCATCATCATCATCATCATCATCATCATCATCATCATCATCATCATCATCATCATCATCATCATCATCATCATCATCATCATCATCATCATCATCATCATCATCATCATCATCATCATCATCATCATCATCATCATCATCATCATCGTCATCATACTCACCATCCTCCATTTTTTTTAAGTTGATCCTCCGACACCTTCGAATGTAAAGGCAGTAGCAACTGGTTCAGATTCATTCAGAGTGGAATGGTCAGCACCACAGGACGCTTCCCAAATAACGGTGTTGTCATTTGGAATGCTCTATTGGAATTCCTGTTTATTTCCGTTGTCATGATAACCATCACAAATCATTGCAAATAAAACAAACATTGCAAATCCTCAGGGTTACAAGTTATTCTACTCAAGTCGATCGGACCTGACCAATTCTCATCAACTCTCCTCCACTATCATCGTTGAAGGAGCCACCACGACCCAAGAAAATGTTCTCAATCTTCAGTCGAATCTCAACTACTCCGTGCAAGTATCTTCGTTTAATGCGCACAAAGTCAGTCCACCGTCTCACCCCGTCATTGTTAGCCTCAGATTGTCAGGTTGGCAATGGTTTCTAATTGTCTTTTGGATGCCTGGTCCAACTCATTGTACTTCAATAAAATCACGATTCACAACAGTCTCAATATTTAGTTATTTATTATTAGCGTTTAATTACAATTAGAAACACCACTAGCTGAAATTTTGGATTCCCAGTAGGGATTCCTTAGAGGAGGGAGTGTCTTTTATCGATACTGATCTCCTTATGCTCTTCACTTTGGTGCTGTAGAAACTACTTTTTTCTTTGTATTTAGCCGATCTTTTGAGTGCCTTATGTATCCGAATGGGATGTGAAGGCACTTTTTAGTCGATCTACCATTTATATAGCGCCCCTGCACGAGGGCACTCCCTGGCGGTGCAGACTGGGTTGCGAACACTAGATCTTACACTACACATTACAACTGTTGCCACCGCATTATTACGACCGCATGCAGGAACGCAAACCATTCGGCCAAGCTGTACTTTCTCGCCTCCGAGAAGGATTCACGAGTCTTTGAACAGACTGCCTTCATTCAATACATTAATTTATGTATTATGTATTTATATATCAATATAGTAATATATTCAATTTGTAGTTATTTAATTATCCCTGTAAACAGACCTGTCCATTCACTTGCAAGCCGAAACTTTAACGTGGAGCTCAGTGAGGCTCAACTGGACGTTGTCTGACTTGTCGTGGGAGCAGTTCATCGACAGTTACGATGTCATCTACCTCGAACTTGAAGCAGCACATAACTTGAATCCTCAGGTTTCCATAATGTTCAATTATTTTTAATTAATTAATAAACACTTTATTAGGGGTGACTTTAATAAGTTATTCTTATTAAAACGTGGAAGCATCTAAAATTTGCATTTATAAAATCTAATTTGAAAATCAATAAGCACAATCATTCTCAATTAATACTAATATTTATTAACTATCCAATATTATAACTAACTATATTAATTATGTTTTACAGGCAAGTTCGCAAAGACTCGTCCCTCCAAGAAATTCCTATATCATAGACAACCTTGGGGCAGGACAGATGTTCAAGTTGAAGGTCACGGCGAATTTCGAGGATAGGGGTAGAAAGAGTGTGAGCAGCAAATACGTGCATGCCAGAACTCTCGATGGAGGTTGGTGAGAAGGGTTACCCATGAACGAATGAGTGGATGAGTAAATGAATGAATGAATGAATGAATGAATGAATAAATAAATTAATTAATTAATTAACGAGCGGAAGGATGGATGGATGGATTAATGGATGAATGAATGGGTGAACGAATGGTCAGTAAACTGTAATTCGTGAAAAGCATCTTGAAGAGAAATAAAGCATTTCATTGGTTATATTTGGAATAATTGTCTCACAATGCTTCATTATAATTATGAACACCATAAAATTCATCAACTGATAAATATAGATATCTCATGAATACATTCGTCTCATTGCAAATCTTGATGAATGCAATCATCTCATGAATAAATTCAACTCATCCATTCCTTCTCCATCCCACAACAAATGGTGCTTTTGAAAGGCTACATTCATTTGAGATGTAATTGCTTTTTAAGGAATGAATTTCTGAGAAGTAACAATTTAATAAATCATCTTTTGTAATATTATAATGGCCAGGAAATTATTAACTGCTGGATAATTAAAATTATTTACAAACAATTACTGCACAATTAACATGGAGATGTTTTTATGCATCATCTGTTAAATCTTGATTCATTGATGAAAGAGAAGGTTGAATGACATTCGTATAATAAACGGAGGAGCTGACGTAATGAACAGATTGATTGAAAACACTGTTTTACAACAAGCAGTTATAAAAGCGATTGAAGAAGTGCAAAGGAGATGAGAGTGATATTCAGTTCACTTAAGCATATAGTTGGATCAGAGTAACCACTGCGCAACATTTGTATTAGCGATTGACGCAATCAACTTCCAAGATGAACAAAAATGTTATTAGCGACCTCCCCGATGATCCCCGACGATCCCTGATTCTCCTGACGATCCTGACGTCGTTTGTTAGATTTTATTAGATAAACTCGTCAATTAAAATATACTCATTAACTTTGAAACTATCTGCTCAACATTAAGCTGTCCATGACCAATACTTTTGTATTTCTTATGACCAATACTTTTGTATTTCTTATGACCAATACTTTTGTATTTCTTATGACCAATACTTTTGTATTTCTTATGACCAATACTTTTGTATTTCTTATGACCAATACTTTTGTATTTCTTATGTTTGTTGCCCGTAACTACAGCGTTCATCACTTTCTCCTTGTGAAATGTTGAGGTGTTGTTGCGAAAGGATTTAAATAATTACGTGGCAAAATGCAAAAAGGCTTCTTTCGACAAAACATTTAAAAAATCCCAAATGAATTTTCTTTAAAATTGTTTTATTAATTTGTCTGCATAATTACGCAGAGTCCGTTCACATCTCACCATTGAATATTGAACTAATTTTCTTATCTGAGCGCTTAACAATGAACTCAGTGGTATTTCATTAACTTATCATCATTTCATCATGTTATCACCATATCATCACATTATCATCATGTCATCATGTCATATTATCATATATCATCATATTATCGTCATATAATAAAGTAACAATATACTGTTTAAGTTCATGTTGACAATTTGAATTCGAGATGAACGATATGCAACGGAATTTGATTTGTTTTCACTGAGACAATTATTAAAACATAAACTCTGCACGTATCTGACGAAATGTTTCTCAACAAAACAGTGAGCGGAGAACCTTCGAGAGTACGTGTCGAGGCAGTCAATTCATCGTGCATCTTGGTGCATTGGAGGCCTCCAACGGATCAAAAGTTCGGGCTTCTGGGCTACCACGTTTATTACTATCCAACTCTTCCTGATGATGTAGACAGTGACTTCTCCTTCACTTCTCTGGCTCCCGCCATTCTTTTAAAAATCGATGAACCGACCACGAACAAAGTTTTCATTGACCATCTCCCTCCCAGTACTCCTTACGCAGTACAGGTTGCAGCCGTTACCAAAACAGGTGTGGGACAGCTAAGCAAAGCCAAAAAAATCAAAACAAAGAACTTAGGTAGGTCAAATCAAACCTTCTTATTTATTGAGAACGACAAAGTGAAAGATTAATTTTTCCACAGTGCCCAGTACTCCCTTGAACTTCAAACTTGAACTTCAAAAAGACAATCCACCGGTCATCCTCGTAACTTGGAATCCTCCTCATATCCAACATGGAGCGATAGAAGGCTACAGTTTAACCTATCAAGCCAAGGATGAGCAATCAGCTGTGGAGGAACGAAAAATCGATCGTGACAAGACGATGTTTACCACAGGATTTTTGAGTAGGTTTTCAAAAAGCTGCCCGATATCGATAGAACGATGACCGTTCGAAAGTTTGTCTGCTTACAAGAAATCAGTGTTGACAACGATTCATTCTTACGTCTTGCAGTCAGTGGAGTCGAGTATGAATTCAGACTCTCAGCAAAGAACGAGCACGGGTTTGGCGAAGAAGCCACGGCAAGTTTTAAGACGCCAGATGGAGGTGAAGTCGTTTGCATCCATTCGTTCGTCATTCTTTCAACATTCATTCCTTTCACACTTCATGCCACTTTTATTTGCGCATTCTTGGATCAAACAGTGAGGAGTTCAAAGTTCAACTTCCCTTCGTTTTTTTCCTACTTTTTGTTTTTCTTATTTCTGGGGTTTTGTTTATTTAAGCTTGACAATTTCATTTGCTTTTTTTGAACTTGAGAAACTTGCCAAGTAAATAAGAACGATTTTTTGTATCTTTAGGTTTAGTGTTGACTATGAAATTATTGATGGTCGAATGGATGGTGGATTTGCAGTTCCCGCAGGAGCACCTCAGAACTTCACCATTCATCCCTTCGGGTCGAGTGCCACGAGCGCAAAACTTCAATGGAATGCTCCCGATATCAGAATCAAGCAGGGGGATTCTACCCTATACGAAGTTGTCTATCACCTGAGACAAGATCAGAACAAGGAGTGGTCGACTAATATCACTGAGGAGTTCATCATCTTTGAAAATCTCCTTCCCAACTCAGAATATATTTTCCAGATCAGAGCTCACACTTACAAGGGTCCAGGGCCTTGGAGTTATCAACTGCCTTTCAAAACACCTCCATTTCGTTAGTTTTATTAATCACTTGGAATAATTTTGTCCCAAATAATAGTTAATTAATTATTTGGTTGGATTAATTATTATTAATAACAAATAAATTATCATTAATGCATAATTATTTAATTATTAATTATTAATGTTTACATTATATTAATAATTATATTATCATATTATATTAATAATTAATAATATGAATAATTATTAATAATAATTATTAATTAATAATTACATTCAATGAGTAAGTTGCTGATGCCACATTACTAACGTGGTTGTCTCAGTGGATAACTTCAACTTTTATTTTTGGTCGTAGGATATGTATCATCACATTTTTACGAACTGTTTGTTTTCAATCTTGAAGAAAAAAAAACTGTTTTTCCAGACTCGAAAATTTTATGGCCATGAATTTGGCTTCCAACGATCATGAATCATTAAAAATAGTTGCTTTTTATAGAGAAATTAAAAAAGCTTTGCATGTATAAAATAACATAAAATAATTTTCAGGTATAAACAGTAAAACGATTCTTAAACCTACAATAATCGGTTGATTGTTCCATCTAACCTCTGAAAAACCTGCTTCTTTTTTTTTAATTTCTATAGAAATATTGAAATAAAACAAAGTACCACTTTGTCGCAGAATTTCCAAATCCTCCGACAGACATCCTGATAAGGCGAGTCCATTCAACCGAAATGGAAGTATCATGGGTTGCCCCAACTCCACTTCGGGGAGTTTCAGGTTACAGGATATATTACAACCAGGTAGGTCATCTTAACGCTTAATTCATTTCTTCTATCTGCATGTCTTGTTTCTCAGGTGGCCTTGTCAGATATCGACATGTGGAAGTTTGTAGATGTCGATTCACCTTACACAACCACATTGGAAATATCTAACTTGGAGCCTTATTCTGTATACACCGTGAGGGTTAGAGCCAAGTATTCGGATGGCTCTTTCGGCAACCTATCGGAAACTGCTTATTCAAACAAGCTTGAAGATGGTTCGTATTTGACGAAACGTTGGTCAAAGGAAAGAAAGCTTCACAATTATTTTCAACGTTAATTTTGAACTCATTCTTAATGGACGGACTTCATTCACTTTTCTAATTATGCAGTAGCTGGGAGTAACGGTCATTGAATGACATTAAAATATTAAACCCACAGAACATCCTGAAATGGTCAGGGAATTTCAATCCCAGGTTCTCGATTCAAAAACCATCGTTCTGCAATGGAAAGCCCCTCGCAAAGCTGGCCTGTCCAGGTATCAGGTGTGTAATGCTTTCAAGGAAAGACTAGATTTGTACAACTGTAGGCAAAAGTACAGCAGATTAGATATGTTTCCACAATTGTGAAATATTTTAAAGCTGTAATGTATCTCTAAACAGATTGAATACGAGGGCAGGAAAAGAGTATCGAGTGACCACACAGGATTAGAAGAGACGGTCATAGATACAAAAAAGAGCTTTCAAGTAGAAAAAGGAGCCCAGTCTTTTCGCATCGAAAATTTGCTTTCAAACACTTTATACAGCATTAACATCACCGCCAAATTTATCGATGGCATCACTGGACCTCCTTACCAGTTGAGAGTTGAGACGAGTCCCAGCGGTTAATCTTTTATTTATCGTGATATGAACTTCATTATAATGACTGATAGTTTCGTTAGTTCATTTGCATGAGTGGATTCCATGTCTCTTTTAGTTAAACTCAATCAAATTGGCTTTTTATGGAGTCTTAAAGCTAAAATATCGTTGACTTGTATTATTAATATTATTTTTAACTGTTTAATCTCAGATCCGCCCGTCCTTGAAGCTCCAACGTTACTCCGAGTGACAGGAGATTTGTTGGTCGTCATGCGACTTTCCCTGCCCTCAGTGCAACCGATGTACGACAACGTACAATACTATGTCGTCGTTGTGCCAGCCAATGAACGAAGGGGTCCAGAAAGCGTGCATATTGATGAGGTATTACTAAAGTTATTTACAATTCATCCATTCATTCATTCGTTCGTTCGTTCCTTCGAATCATTAATCGAATTAATCATTCATTCAATTTTAACTTCATGCATATCACATACTATTGAGGACAGTGAATGATGTCATCATTTTAAATAAAGTACTGGAAGTGACTTAAGACAATGCTGGTAAAAGTGATATATGTGTGAATGATACGAAAGAAGAACATGAGTTGAGTTTTAAAAAATACGAGTACAACTTATCCAGTCATACTAACATTTAGTTGAAAGGTCCACACAGAGATGGATGGATCGCCAGTAGGTTCGATGGTATGCTACCAAGAGAAATGAATCTTGGCGACGGAAGCAGGTCCGCTGTTGGCGAATTTATCAATCACAGACTGAGAAAAGATCAAATCTACAAAGTCTTTATTAGAAGCATCATACCGGGATCCAAGGTTCGATTTTAAAATGATACATTCTGGTGAAGCTAGTCAGTTTATTAATTAGAAGCAAACTATTCAGTTCCATTTTTATGTTCAGATCATGTCATCTTCCTCCCCGTATTCCGCTCCCTTTTCGTTGGACAGACTTACTATGGAGATCAAAGGTCATCCAATATCGGCAAACTTTGATCTTTTATGGATAGTTGGTCCGATGTGTGCTGCAATCGTCCTTATTCTTCTCGTTGTCCTCATCATCATCTTCAACAGGTATTTCATTGTGATCGATGTAACGAATTTAATCGCCAAACGAACATATATTCTGGTTCTTAGAATCGATCTTTTGCATTTCCAAACCCAGACTGACAGTACGTTCTTAGTGATTAATGTTTCTTAATTTCGTTTAATTTTGCTCTTGAACCTCTTGAGACTGAAACGAAATCGCACCTTGTTAGATCTTAACTGAACCATTCCAATAAAACATTACATAATCATTCCATGACTACTGTTCGTTTTACAATGTATTCCTAGGAATAGAAACCGGGAAAACAATTCCAAAAGGTACTTGTTACCAAGACAACCGACAAAAATAATGCCTTCCACGGATCTTTCCATCCATCCAACTGATCCGGTGGAGATGAGGAGATTGCAATACCAAACTCAAGGTCTTTCACGAGGATATTATTGATGAATAAGAATATTTATGAAATCAATTCGTTTGGTTTTAACCGACTCACGTTCGCAAACAGCCATGGCCTGTCATCCTTCAATACCAATCTCAGAATTTGCTGACCACGTAGAGCAGTTGAAAGCCTGCAATGGAGCAAGATTTTCCCAAGAATATGAGTCCATTGAACCTGGACAACAATTTACCTGGGAAGCTTCCTCTCTCGATTGCAACAAACCAAAAAATAGGCAGGTGTTAAGTTTTTAGAAATAAAATTTCTTTATTTCAACTCGACAAACTCTTACATTCTATTGGGATTCTGTATAATTGGCGATGTTTTCAATGTCTTTAAAAAGATATGCGAATGTCATTGCGTACGACCATTCACGTGTGGTTCTGCAATCGCTGGAAGGTATTTCTGGCAGTGATTATATCAACGCCAACTTCATGGATGGCTACAGGAAATCGAATGCTTACATAGCGACACAAGTAAGTGTAACGTGTGAATTGAAGCAAAATGGTACGTTAAAATGTTGTTCGTAGGGTCCACTTCCTGAAACCTTTGTTGATTTCTGGAGAATGGTGTGGGAACAACGCGTGACCACGATTGTTATGATGACGAAACTCGAGGAAAGAGGCAGAGTGAGTTAATTTGAAATCTAGTCCAATTTGCTTTGTCCACCTTTTCTTGTAGATACTAAAATTAACGCGTTCATTTCACAAAGTGAATTGACAATATAATGACGGTCGTCGTTTCAGATAAAATGTGATCAGTACTGGCCTAACAGAGGAACCGAAGTATACGGACTCATGCATGTTACTCTTGTCGATGTTGTGGAGTTGGCGATTTACACTCTTCGCACATTCATCGTCACAAAGGCTCGTCTTTGTTTTCTTCACTAACTTTTCCTCCTCGATAAAATACTTCAATAACTCATGTTATAACTTGCATACGCTCTTTAGACTGGACAACAAGAAAGGATTGAAGTAAAGCAGTTTCAATTTACTGCATGGCCTGATCATGGCGTACCAGAGCACCCAACAGCCCTGCTTATGTTCCATAGAAGGGTGAGGTCTTTCCACACTGTCGACTCTGGTCCCATGGTCGTCCATTGCAGGTTAAGAGAAAGCCCTTTGGTATCAATTTGTAACGATCGAAAACAGCAACCAAATGAGGAGATGACGATTAAAATAATAGGATAAACATAAACAATTCAGCGCCGGAGTAGGAAGGACGGGAGCATTCATCGTAGTGGATGCCATGCTGGAAAGAGCCCTCCACGAGAAGACAATCGATGTCTACGGACACGTGACTTGCCTGAGAGCTCAGAGAAACTACATGGTGCAGACCGAGGATCAGTACATTTTCGTGCACGATGCCATCTTGGAAGGGGTGACGTCAGGTTGCACTGAAGTCCCCGCAAGGAATTTATACGCTCATATGCAGAAACTCATGAGCCTAGAGTCAGGATCAAATCTGACATTGATGGAAGTCGAATTTAAAGTGATTGAAATATTTTAATTTTTTATTTTAATATCGCAGTTGATAAAAATAAAGTTGAAGATACAACAACTATATTGTACAATTTCACTTACACAGAAACTAGCCAACATAAAAACAAGTTCATCACAATTCGCTAGTGCCAGTCTTCCCAGCAACAAATTCAAGAACAGACTAGTCAACATCCTTCCCTGTATGTTTATTTATTTATTAATGAAGAACTAAAATTTGACAGATATTTTCTCAAAGCGTTCAATTGTTTTGAAGATGAATCGAGCAGAGTGACACTCCAGCTGATTAGGGGAGTGGACGGTTCGGATTACATCAACGCCAACTTCATAGATGTAATTTTAAATTTCACATTTCTTTAAATTTCATTTTTTAAACTCTGCATTCCTTCCAGATCCAAAAGATATCGGTTTCTTATTTTATTCAGGGCTACCGATATAAAAAAGCTTACATAGCAACTCAAGGACCCCTCGCAAGCACCACCGAGGATTTCTGGAGAATGTTGTGGGAACACAATTCAACAATTGTTGTCATGCTTGTCAAACTTAGAGAGATGGGAAGAGTTAGATTTTATTGGTCAATTAATGTTATTTATCGATTTCTATCATAAATTGATTTTAATTACTTCAAACTAATTCCATTATGAAGCCATCTTTAATCATATGTCATTTTTTTATCGATTTGTGATTCTCAATTCTTTGTCAGGTTTCTAAATGCTCAGAATCTAAACATTTTTGAGTTCCAAATTATCGAAGAAACTCTTTATCGGACAAATTGAGTTGCATGTTTTCCCACAAAAATTCGAAATTATCTGGCGGCCTTATTTAGCTTCTTTTTTTACTCTGATGTGACATCATATCTTTTGAATCATGCCATCTTCATATACAGCTCTACATCACAAATTGCCACAAACTCCTATTCCTTCCCCAATTGAATGACAACATTTATGGATGTCACAAATTCCATAAATACATAAATGGGAACATCAATTCCAGAGTAAAACTCCTAATATTAAAGTAAATTTGAATTTAATTTGTAGGCAATGTTTTTAATAAATGATTTTAGGAAAAATGCCATCAGTATTGGCCAAGTGAAAGATCTGCCAGATATCAGTACTTCGTCGTTGATCCAATGGCCGAATACAACATGCCGCAATACATATTGAGAGAATTCAAGGTCACAGATGCCAGGGTCGGTCATAATATTAACATTAATAAGCTTATTATTTTACAAATACGTTACCTTTATAAATAACCCTTTAAAAACGTTTTGCTAGGACGGTCAGTCCAGGACAATCAGACAGTTTCAGTTTACTGATTGGCCCGAACAAGGAGTACCAAAATCAGGCGAAGGATTTGTTGATTTCATAGGTCAAGTACATAAAACTAAAGAACAATTTGGTCAGGATGGACCAATTACTGTCCACTGCGGGTAAGATGTACTGATGACTTAAATTAATCTTTACAAAAAAAAATTGAAACGTCAAACGTGGATGCGTTAAAGTATTGTGTGTTTGTGCGAGTTGGCTCAGACCGAATCGTTCCTGCGGTGGCAAAAGTAAAGTTACGTGTTTACTAATGTTTTCTAAGCCTCCGGTGATATGCATGTGGCGCTAGATAAATTAACTACAAACAACTATTACTCTTTAAGAGGGATTTCATGTTTCACTAGAGCGTTCTTTTGTTCTAACGTAGGTTTTTCCCTCAAACTTTACATTAATTAATATTTTTTCAGTGCCGGGGTGAGCAGAACAGGTGTATTTATAGCTCTGAGTGTTGTGCTCGAGAGAATGAGATACGAGGGAGTTGTTGATCTCTTCCAAACAGTTAGACTTCTCAGGACTCAAAGGCCATGCTGTGTCCAAACTGAGGTAAACATGAATCATTTACATGTACATCTACATCATCAATCATCAACATTCTCGTGTTTCCATTTAATTGCGTAGTTTAATAGGAGAAGAATTGAATTTAATTGAACGTAATGAATTGATAAGACGAAAATGATGTTGTTTCATTTGGATTGAAATAAACGATGCAGACCTTTCACTTTCAGACTTCAAGTCAAACACCTGAAGTAAGTGAAAGGAAATAAACGCAATAAATATTTTTATTTCTTAAAATATTTTTATTATTATAATGTTAAATAATAATGTATGTTATTTTGTATGTTTTCAAAAGTAATATCTCTTTGAGCGCCACAAACGCAATCCACAAAGCTGGTGATATTAACATTATTAATGATTAACCGACAAACTTTTTTATTGCCAGGATCACTATGCATTCTGCTACAGAGCCGCTCTAGAATATCTGGGTTCTTTCGATCACTATGCAAATTAAAAGCATTTTGGGCAATAATGAATTAGAACCTTGAGCAACTATTTCTTTGCCTGTGGAGGATTCACTTTTAGTTGTTTCCATTGTCGTCGAGTGTTATTTGTAACTATGGAAAGACATCAGCCTCGTCGCTTTACTCTGCAAACAATTGTACTTAATAATGGCTAACTGACTTTGTACATATTTATTGAAGTCAGCAAATATTGCAAGACTTGAAGATTTTGCAGTGTCTCAATGAATGACAAATGCTACTAACCCAATAATATTTGTTATATATTTGTGCTAAACTCACTTAAGAAAATTTGAACTTGTTAAGAGAAACTGCTTACAATTAGAAAAACTTGTTGACATTTTGTCTTAATTACGAATTTGTTGTAAACTTTGTTGGACGTGCTCTTTAGAGGTTTCTATGAGTAAAACAGCACTCGTGCGAGTGAATGTCAGTAGATCTCATATCGCCACTGTTCATTGTGTTGTATTGTGAACTACTTACGTCGTCTGTAATTCACGAAACTTTCCCAAAGGAAACATCAGCAATATTAATAGTAAATCACATTACTTTATTATTCAGTTGCTTTATTATTACATTAAATTATATAGTGACATTAAATTTAAATTCAAAACTTTCATTTTAAATGAGATAGTCATCAGGACAAGAATGAATCATCGATATCTTGATAAGAGCCTACGATTATGAACATGATTTACAACAACGCAACTAATTTTAGTTCCATCATGATCATCATAAATCAAAAATTATCTTTATTCGTTTTCTTGGAATAACATTGCATGTCCGTTCATAAAATATTCCTTTAGAAATAAAATCAAGAAATTCCGAATGATCGTATATTAAATATACTTTTATAGTATAATATTATTCGTATATTAAATATATTTTTATAATATAATATTATTCGTATATTAAATAAATCCATTTTATTCGTCTCGAAAGCTGCATTAAATTATTTTGCATCTTAGGGAAGCAAACACACGTCAAATACTTTAAATATTATATTTAACAACCGAACGTTCTTGTACTACCTGCAACGTCACAGCAGTAATAGTAATAGTAATAGTAATAGTAACTTTGTTAGGTTAGACGTTATAGTCGTCTGCGTGTTATAATCGTAAAAATACTCTTACTTGATACGATTGAGACCAAATCAGGTTTTAAAAGCGAATTGTTTTAATCTTTAAAGTTTTGTTTGAGGATCAAATTTTACTTTATTGATAACTTGACTGCATTTCATCAGCCCATCAAATAAATAATCATTTAGCACATCATCAGCTCAGTTTTTGCAGGATATTAAATAAAACAAAGAAAACAAAACAATTTCAAAATGTCAGAACACTGTTTGTAAAATAGTACTCATTAGATTCGACGAATAGTTCCTTCTAAATTTGTTTAGTGAAACTAAATAAACGCCGGCATCGATTGTTGCATCTGTTGAATTTAACATCGCGTCCCTTACGATCAACATTTAAAACGGGCCATTTAAGAGATTCTAATGCAGGAATGGAATTAAATAAATAATTTACTGGGATTTGTGAAAGCATTTTGCGGGATCAAGCAACTGATTGAAAGATGCTGTCCGAAATATTGAAAATAAATATAAGTTATAATAAACAATGCTTAATGCTGTAACTGCTGAACCAAATACCCGACTTAAACTCAGTTTTTTAAAGAAATATTATTGTACCATAAGTTATTAATTAACGTGTCCATCCAAATCAACATCATCATCGTCGTCGTCAGAGGTGCCGCCATGTATTTTGTTCCTCAAATTGGATAGCGCATCCTGCGTGCTCAACCAGACTCTATTGTTTTCCAAGTGATCGAGAATGACTTGGCAGTCAGGTTGTGTCAAAGCTCCCCAGATCTCCCACAGTGGGTGAACCACGTAGTCGATGAAGCCAATCTTTAATCAAGAATTAGCAAGCATTACTTAAGTAACACATTGTTCCAAATACAATATTATGAAATACTTAATTGCGGTTTAAAAAATTGCATGCATATGTTTCAATGAATGTCAAAATAATGAGAACATTTCGACCAAAATGGAGAAGTGTTGGATACTTTCTTTTGATTTCATCATGCTTGAATTATTGAGTTGATGAAAAACTTGCTCGGATGATCAACATGCAGTTGTTGTTACTTTCAATTTATTACATGTTGAAAAGAACCGATTGAAGATTTAATACTGCAACATCATTCCTGATCGAAATTATGATAATTTTTAAATTCAGACCTGCTACTTCCTCGATTGAATAAATAGGTGAGTAATATATAAATAAATAAATTTAGATTCCTAGAATTCCTATCTTTATAAAGACTGCTTGCTGGTCTTAAAAACACGAGTTATTATTCACCCAGAACTATGACAACTGAAGACCACTGCCACTCCTAATCCAAAGTATATAACATTGTTATATTACGATTTTATTACATCGTTACATCATTACATTGTTGCACTTTAACATTGATACATTGTAACTGCTTTGGTCATCAACCCTTTGCCATCTAATTCTATCTATTTTTGGGTTGCGGGGCTAATTTTTTAAAAATTTTCTCTGTTTTGTAGATATATATATCTGCTTAATAAGAGCTTAAAAACAAATTGTAACCTGTGATTTGCATATGTCCGAATTGTCCCTGTCACAAAGAGGACTTACATCGAGACTTAATTCTTTTTCTCGATCACCTTGCTTGAAGAACTCCTCCATTATTCTGTCCGTCCATTTCAAGTAAACTTCGAGGGGCTTCAAAGGATTGCTGAGATCAGAACAATGAACCACACTTTGGAGAATCTAATTTTTTAATTTAAAAAAAAATTCAAATCAAATTTAAAACTCTATTGCCAATTCTATTTGTAAAAATTCCTGTTAATGTTTTCTGGCTATAAATTCGACTGCGCAACACTCAGCGGTCAAATTTATAAAATAACAGTTGATTAAATGAAACGATTATGAATTAGCAAAAGGAATTCATCAAATTAAAAATAATATAATAATGTATTTTAAAAGCATAATGCTTAAATGCTTAAAAATACGTTGAACTCAGAAAGCAATGAAGGTATTCTATCCACCTGCATCTTGTCTTCGTAGTTATCTTCATCAATAACTTTGACGGGGAGAAGCGACGTGAGGTTCGACGTTGACGAACTCGATGACGATGACAGTCTTTTCACTTCTACCATTGTTTTCAAGTTGGCAACATGCTGCAGATGTTTGCTCATGTCTGTCGCTAAGATCTAGAAACCAATTAAAATCTATAAGCCAAATAAAATAAATTGAACATTTATGAATTAGCAAAAGGAAAATCTTTAAAACACATGAATTTAAAGGGAGCACCATTTAAACGAACTCAAGAGGCGCCACGAAATTCTCGGTGTTTGCGACAACACGCTTCACATGAATTGAGGTTAAAGAAATTGCGGACTTACTATTGAGATGACCATTTTTCTGAAAATCTGTTTTTGCTTTTTACTGAATGAAGAGATTACGTCACATCCCTTTCTGTTGAGCAGTTGGAATGCCAAAGTAGCATGGTGATTCTCCAAAACAGACTCGTCGTTGTACAAAATGGCCAACTCCGATCCTAGTAAATTCAGTAACAGCATTTTCATTCTTTCACGTAGAACCAACTCAAAGCTTTTAATTAATGTTTATGTCTTCCCGATGTCCTTCCAGTTTTCAATGTGTCATCGTTCAATCTCACTTCATGAAAAACAAAATCGATATCACATTGATCGCAACTTGTCTCTCGTTGCAAGAATTGAAATACTATTTTTATTCGACTCATTCGTAGAAATATCACCTGCCTCAAGCAAAATATGAGCTTAGAAAGCTTAGTAGCACCAATCTGAACTGACCAGTGTTGATGAGGAAGTGATTTGTTACTCCTGGGTGGTCCACATCGTGCACAGCTGCTGAGAACATGGCTGCAAACATCTCCAGCTCCGAGAAAATATCCTAATGCGGCATTAAAAGAGAACGCATGAATTTCTAATGAATTAAAAAGGCGCTCCGAAAAATATCAAATGACCTTGAACGCGGAAAATGTGAGCATGAAGTGAGTGGCCTGAAGGACGTCGGTGGCGTGGATGCTGTTGTGGTACGAGTTTTCTAAGTGATAATTATCCTCCACCAGAGTCATGTAGCGAAAAAATGTGATTTCGCTAATGCGTAGATTGCGAAGAAGGTTTCGATTCTATAAAAGCCGAAATATCTATTACTTTACGTGTCCAACGTTTTATAAGTGTTACAGCATAACGCATTAAAACAATTTTTAAAATAATTCTTACATAGCAGCATTATAATAGTTTTTATTTAATTATTGACAGCAAATAGGCTGATATTTGACCTGAAAAAGATGCATGGCTACATGTGTCAGAGGTCTGTTATTCGAGAGTGAAGCAAGTTCAAACAAGTCCACTCCCCAGGTGTCCTCCGTGCTTTTGATCATCTTCGTTAAAATTCTTATTTCAACAAATGGCAAGGTAGTTGCTGCCGCAGGTTATCGAGTGCTTTGAATTTAATCGAATCGACTGCTGATCTTCATTGCCCCCAGCAATGGTTGCATGTGAATTTTATGGCAAGAGTCACAAATAAAAACAATGACGTCGCCACTGGGTGCAGGGATGGAGGCCGCCATCACAGGGGATGACACCAAAATAAAAAATGCAAATTTAACAGAGCAAAACTCCCTCGAGTCTGTTTCATAACAGATTGTAGTTAAGTACAAAAGCATGGCGCCACCTAATAATAATATAATATAATATAACATATAATTCTCAGCAGCGTGTTAGACAGAACTGTATAGAACCATGTCATGAGCTCGTTTAAGACTGAAAATCTCGAGATTTGCTTTTTGCACTGTCTTAAGTGCTATCGGATGCCTGGAAGATTGAAACCATGACGAAGACGTTTGTGAGTCCCATCACTCATTTCGGATTTTCAAGACAGTAAAAATTACCTCCTCTGAGTTCCAGCTCATGTTGGAATTCCAGGCAACGAAAAAGTGGACATGTTATCGACATCGACCACTATGAAGTGGAACACCAGATATGTGGGATGCTAAAAGAATTGCATCATGAGAAGGAGCGGCAACAAAGATGGAGTCAGAACTTAGAAATCCAGCACCGCAGAGAAATAGAGGAGATGGGTTGGGCTATAAATTCCAGTGTTGCAGTGAGGAAGAGGACTTTATTCTCAATACTCATACTTGGAAAATGCGCTCTAAGCAGTTACTTATAAAAAATGCGGAGGCATGAGAGTACAACACATGTCCCCAGAATGCAGAATCAATTTCTTCTTGGAGTACCCGGTTCAAAAGTTCAGAAAAATAATAATCATAGAAATAAGAACAACGTAATCAAAGTACTCAGCAAGCATGGGCTTACAAGTTGTAAGTTACAAGTGGACCTTAAAGATCGAAAAAGCTTTTTATACGAGGACTCGAGGAAGATCCGTGAGAGAGGTCTGGCAAGGTAATGCCAGGGGTTTGCCTCAACGGGTGCCACTAAGCGAAGCCACTGAATAAAAGCTTGACATCACTCAACAGACCGAAACTTGCCCCTATACAAACCTCATTGAGAGTAGGAGAAACACTGGATACAAATGTTAAAAAAATCAATTCTTCTTCAAGTTTCTTCTGTCCTCCTGATGACGATTCTTCTGTTGAATTTCCATTTTCCATCTCCGAGTTTGATTCTCTCACTGGACTTCCTTGACCATTTGCGCTCTTTTTGTTGTCATCATCACTTCCGCCTTCTCCTTCTGTTTGATCAAGGTCAATTATTAATATTGATGCATTAATTAATATAAATATTAATTAATAAAACTTCAACAAATAAAGTTCACCTAGAAAAGATTTTAGATATCCCGTTATGGAACCTCCGGTCTTCAGATCTGGATTTTGGCTCATTTCACGATTCAAAATTTGTCGAAACTGAAAGCATGCATCATGAGGTTTTTGATCTGTAAATTTAAAAAAAACGCTGGAAAATCTAACTTTGTAGGCAGCCATTTGACCAGCAGAAGGATGAGTTTGCATGTTTTCCAACTTATCAAGACAGAATTCTATTTCCTCCAGCGTATCGAGTGCCAATTTCTGCTTCATATCATCTTCAATTTAATGGAAAGGTTGTTGACATGATACATGATGATAAGTGAGGATACATTTATAGCTGAGTAGTAATGTATTTTTATTAATTACACATGCTACTTTCATGAGGGCCGCCAACGGACCTAGGACGATTATCTTTAATAATTCTAATTTGAGTGAAAATAATATCCCAAAAATAAATATTCCAAATTAGATTTTAAAACTATGTACAGACGTTATTTTAGAAAATTTGCCAAACAAATTAAATGCTTAATAATAATAATTCGAACGACTCGTTTACATGGCAGTAATAATTGGAATTGTAATTCATAATTGTTATTGCAAGCATTGTTACCAGTAAGTGGTGGACTTTTAAAATTCTTTTGGACTTCATAACCAGAAAGTCTCCTTGACCTTAAAATATAATTTGTTAAAATTAACGTTAATTGTTTTGTCATCGAATGTGATACTCTGTTTTATCTTGGATTATTTAGTCTCCTTGTTTGTTCTAAATATCGATATTTGGCTTGCTTTAAATTTCGGCGAGGAGATTAACCGATATGACGACAAACAATAATAAACAACATTAATTGCAGCTTAATAACAATGATAAACAATCATAATTGCAGCCGATCGCTTGATCACGTCTTGCAACCTCATGAATGCCTGACTAAGAAAAACTATTGAAATACTAAATTTTTCACTGGATTGTTGTGAAAATATATTATTTAAAATGTGACACCATTTTAATGCGATCATGGAATATATATCGCATCGTACATTGACAATGAATCAAAATCTGCTTTCATTGATGCATAATAATTGATAAAATGCGAACACGTAACAGTTGAATATCGAAATCGTTTAGGATTCATTTCAATTTATATTCAATATAACCTCATAGGAGAAAGATTGGCGACAGTAAAATAATTGTTCCTGATGTTCCTCAAAGAGTTGAGAAGTTGTGCGTATGGTGTAATAATGGCATCCTCTTGACCGCTTTTTAAAAGGTGGATTCAATCGTAACTCAACAGTGATTGTTAGAATTTTACAAAAATTCTGTTAGCATCCAACTAGTTTAATGTTAACATTCAATTAGTCAAATATATTACTTTTATTAAGCTAAATTTATTTTTGGGATCATCACAAAAAGTATTTCCACCGAATAGTTTATTTTTTCGACAATTTCATGCATAAGTTAAATTAAAATTGCTTACAGAGTTATTTCGCATGGAAAACATGTTTTAAAGACAGCAGTGGATAATAACTGACCTATCATTGAAGGAACCCAGGCTGGATCTTATTGACGGGGACATGTCCTTCATAATAAAGTCAGACTTGTAAAGGATGGACTCCCTCTTATGGCGATCTCTTGAAGGTCCCATAACCCCCACAGTATGGCATCCATCCATCAATCTATTCATAGCAGGGCTGTCAATCGGTTACAAGGTCTTGATTATTTAAATTTCAATTGCATTTATAATCCAGGTAAACATTCTTATCTTCGAGATTTTTACTTGTAGTAGTAGTAGTAGTAGTAGTAGTAGTAGTATTTTGTTAATGTCCTCAGCATAACTTGATGAATAGGTTTTAGAAAAGATTTTTACTTGAAAGATCAAACCCCCTTACATTGAGATTGGTTGTAGGACAACCCTTTACCACCGAAGAATGAAAAATTATTGTTAAGTTTGTAAATATCAATTAATTAATTTAAAATGGCGCTCATTTTCCCTTTCTTATAGAGTCATCATTAAATTAAAGACTTTTACATCCACTGAATTTGGCACATTAGGGAGTTCAACTTACAGAAAAAAGTAGAAATAGTAGAAAATGTTTGTGCTCGGTTGTCAAGTTATTCGCACCAGAAATGAAAGTCGATTAAAATTTATAACGCATTGTTCTGAAACATGCTGAATTGTTTTAAAAATACAAATCTTCACAGAAGTAAATTATTAAAGTACATGCAGAACGAAAAGAACGAAAAGATATAAAAGATATTACTGGACTATGACTAAAGAAGACCCACGAAAGACATTCAATGAAGCTTGTTGTGAATATTGATTCTTTGATGCAGGTCGATAAGATGAGTACAAAGCCAAATTGTCTCATGTCACGTCCCATTTACTTGCAACATGTTCAACCCAATACATTGTGAGATATTTGTAGAAATCATTCAAAAATTGCTTCTTACCTCTGCAAATTATGTCGATAATTAATTAAATAACATAAATAAATGATAAAAATTTGCGATTACATACCATTAATTATCAGGCTTTCGTTATCATTTCAAGCGAACAAATGAATTCAGGATCAAATAAATCGGAGCACGTAAAACCTGACAGGCCTTTAAGATGTAAGCTTACAAGCTTAAGAGGCCGAACAAAGTACACTGCAGAAAGTTAGGGCAGCAGTAATTAAAAGTGATCAACATTTATCTTACATGCAGTCATTTTCTTCAAGTAGTCTGCCATTATTTATTGAGCAATCCTACCTTTATGCATATTCAATGCTTTCTTAAGTCGTCCTAAATATTTTTATGGCAAAATGTACCTCTGTCAGTACTTGGGAGGCAACTCTGTTCATAGAAGGAAGTCAGTCTTTATCCATAATTATTACCAATATAATTCTCTCGTGCACTGGCAGCACCAATAATTATTGTGGACGTATACATTTTCTGCAGAGAATCGAATTAAAATTTCCAAAATATGCCAGCCTTATGACAAAACATTATTGGATAATATTAGTTATATTATATGAATAATATTACATTGGGCATAATTGTGAGCGATTAATGAGATAACAGTTGGTTTTACAAACTCAATAAAATAAATTGTATTTTGATTAATTAGCGACTTCTTCGACTTCATAGTTAAACTAAATTCTTGTGAATTCTTCAAATCATCTGTTAGATATTTCCCTTTTAAACGCAACAAGACCCATTTGACATCAAGGACTCAGTAAACTCAGCTCATTAACCAGATTGTTTCTACTTCTACACAATTTTCGCACACATATGTTTCGATGATCACATTCATCGGATTCATCATCATTACCACAGCAAACGATAACATTTTGTATATAATTACAAGCATGCTTAAACATCTATGATGGTCACAATGATACTGATATCACTCACTTTATAGCCACACTTAGCTTTTTTCCTGGAGTCATTTTCCTCTGAGCAAATCCATCTTTTGGTGAAGTGAGAGAAACATTGTGAGGCTTATCTTCCTTGGGAGGAGTAGATGAGGTGTTTGTGTTCTTTTGTGCTAGTGAATTGAGGGATGGTGACGAAGAGGAAGAAAGGGTCGATGATGAAGACAACGAAGGAGACCTGATGTCTCTTGAAGCAGCGGGGAATGACGAAGAGACTTGAACGAGCGGGGATAATGGAAAATGAGGGACTTTGTTGAGAGGAGGAGTAGGTGAGGACACCAAACATATGGGGACCGATAAGTTTTCATCTTCGCCATTGCATTCTTCCGAAGTTTCCTGTGCAATGCTTTTCTGCGCCTCGTCAAAGTCCATTGAAAGGGGAAAGGTAAGGAGTGTGGTAGTGGAAAGAATGGCTGTTGTGAGAACTCCAGGCGGAGATGAAAAGAGAGAGGAAAACGAAGATGCTATGGAAGATATTTTAGGAGGAGGAAACACCAAGATACTGGAAAGTTTTCTTGATAGCGACGACGACGACGTTGATACGGATGATGATGAGGACATCGATGAGGAAGATGGAGTTGCTGAGGTGTCCTTGGCGTGAGGTTCTTCAAGAGTTTGATCTTCCGCTATCGAAAAGTTGTGGTCAGACAATTCTGTGCATGCAACTTGATTGGTCATGTTTTCTGGAAATACAATTCACACAAACATTTGTCACTCCTTTGGTTAGAAATAGAATTTTAATTATTATTTAATTTTCAACAGAAAAGCTCAGAGGGTTGCGCTCCGGTAAAAGCAACGATTCCGATTCCGTTGTGGTAAAAGAGACAGTCGTTATCGCAACGAGTTCGAGTTCGCAACCGTCTGCACCTCCATGGAGCAATCTTTGGAAAAGGTTGAGCGATTGCAGTGCTTTCATGTCCGATGCGGATACATCAGGCACTCAAAAGATCGGCGAAATACAAAGAAACTTAACCTTGATTCCTTCCGTTCAAATCCAACTTAAACAAATCATTCCATTCCGGAGATTTCAGAATAAATCAAGAAACTCTTTTATTTTTCTGTTCTCCTTCAAGAATTCTTCGTTTAAAGTTGGACATTTCGGTTTTTTGTTTTAAATCGTGAACCTCTCATGCAATGTTATAAATGTTCTTGCAAATATTTCAAGGAGTTTTGGAATACATAAAATATCATACAACTGTATGAGACCCATTTCATTGCGGTATTTTAGACTCAAATCAGAAATTAATCATACTTTGCTATTATTCAAAAATCCTGCTCAAATTTTAATTTTCAACATTTTAATATCCCTCAAAATTTTTGAATCTCATTAGAAAAGACATTATTCATGAAAAGTCTTATCGAAAAATTTGCACCATTGTTATCAATTCTCAGGTATCTTGTTTGTGTGGATTACGGCAATTCATGCAGGATAAAAATTGTGTAAAGCTTAGTTCTTTATTTGTTCATTTTATTTATTTGTTTAACCAATTTGTATGTACTTTCAAATTCATTCTAATTAGATAAATTTTGCGATCAGTTATAAGCTGCCCGTAAGGGAATTCGGATGGATATTTTGGATGTTCGTGTTACTGTATCTTGTCGTGTACTATTTTGTTACATTGCCAAGTCCGATAACGATCAGACAAACGATTTAATACATTTTGTAGAAATAACGGTTGTTTCTGCATTCAAGAATTAATTACATTTAGGCATTCAAGAAAGAATGAAGGCAGTTCCACAAGAGGGCATGAATGTAAGCTGTGAAGATTAATTACTTCAGCACGAGAGTAGTTAATCTGTGGAACAAGCTTGATGAGGAGACAATATATTCAGATTCAGCGGAACTATATAAAATATGGCTTTGAAAAAAAATCGAAATTTAGATATTGAATTAAAAAGGAATGGTTTACCACAGACATTATGCCTCCTAAACCACTATAAATTAATGTTATGTTAGTTATGTTGTGAATGTGAAAACCACAGGCACATTACAAGGTAAAGAATAAAGAATTAAAAACTGGCAAAAGATTAAACAAAATAATTCATAAAAAAGAAGGAAATCATTGTTTAAACAAGTATTTTCCCATTTGGCCGGATTTAACCTGTTCTTTTGACTTTAACGATTGATTTTTCAAGTTCAGTGGCAGAAGATTGGGGATCATTAATGATCCTTCGTTATGGACAGTTATTGGGAATATTTTAAAATATATCATTTATTATTTTACTCAACAATTATTTTTAAAATATATCACTCGTGAAACTTTGAGCAAAAGTTGGCTCTTTAGGAGTCCCTAGTTCGCTATGATCTTTCGAATGAGTATGAGTCATGTTATGTGAGTCTTGCATCTCAGCTTGATAGGATTTGAGAAATAATGAAAAGAAAATTGTAGTAGGTTTAATGAGAATAAGTTGACATTGACAACAACAAAATTATCGATTTGAACTCTGTTGCTGAATATCTGAGGTCGATTAAAAAATTCAACAAATAGAAGTGCCAAAGAAAAAGTTTAACAAAGTCGGGGTTTGGAATCAAGTCAAAATATTGTCATTGTCTTGTCAGAGTTGGGTAGGAACAATTTGATGAGACAAGTGAGCCACTTTCATTGAATTAAACTTTCACACTCGGATAATAGGATACCTATTGTTAGGACACCGAATTGTTAGGAAGATAAATATGAAAAGCAATATTTGACTGTTTTTACTTTCATGGCGCTCCTTGACTGAAATGTTTAAAATTTGAGATAAACAAAATAAGAATTTATTTGCTCAGTTGCAGAAATTTCAATCTCCAAGGATGACTTAGTGTCCCGATGATAGAACCAGGTGTCATGAATTTAAGTTGGAGACTGCAATGATCCACGGAGACTGCAGGAAGTTCCTCTTCAACAACAGAGTTGTGGAGCAATTCTCTTCCATAGTCGTTGTTGGCAGTACGGACATTGCTTTTATTTAAATTATCACTTAAGTTAATTAAAATTTCAAATTTTTTTAACATTTGAGTTGATTGTTTTGTTGTTTCGTTCGCAATAACAATAAAAATAAAATGTATTTTTCATATTGAAAGACACACTCTTTCACAGCTCGGAATTATAATCCAATTTCAATCTAAATTATGGTAAGCATGCGAGGTTGTTGTAACTACACTAAAAACTGTGTTCTCCATGACAAAATTGTTATTTAATTTTATTTAAAAAAAAAAAATCTCCCTCATCACGTCAGAGGACCACAACATAAGCACCCAGTGTACTGGATGTCGACATGTAATTTAACTGCTACCTCTTATTCTTTATCATTTGTGACAATATTGCAATAATGGCATTCGCAAGTGCTTAAAAAGTAAATGTAAATCCAACATTTGCACATTAAGGAACAAATGAATCAGTTAAAGTGAAAACATTTCGTCTTATTGCGAACACGTGAAATCGCCAAATATCTTTTTTACTGGAAAGCGAAAGAAGAGAAACAAGAGCACAAGAGTACAGTTCAAATCTTAGACTCACAAGCTTCGGTGACCTAAGTACGGAAAATCCACCTATCCATCCTATCCATTGCCTATCCAAGTCTCAAAAATCAAAGATTTGGAAATGTTTGAATAAAGCTTTTGCATAAACGTTATTGAAATCAGCCAATAAATCAGCTTATCGGACAAAGCCGCCTTGGCTTTGACTTTCAACTTTAAATTCAATGTTGGCATTGAATTAGCTGAACAATAACACCTGGGACGAACTTGTGATTGCACTTGTTAGCGCAAGAATATCACGGCTTGCTTGAGGAACCATTATGGTTTCGTTCAACTTCATTCAGAAAGATAAGCTGGGAAATATTTTGGGAGCATTGCAAAAATTTGAGATTTGTTTTATTATAAATGAAACATTTTATATTATTATAATTAAATTCTGATATTATTCCACCATTATTATTGATGTCATTATTATAATAATAATTATTATTATTATCATTTCTATTATAATTATTAATTATTAATAATAATTATTATTATCATTTCTATTATAATTATTAATTATTAATAATAATTATTATTATTATCATTTCTATTATAATTATTAATTATTAATAATAATTATTATTATTATCATTTCTATTATAATTATTATTATTCAATTTTTTATTTGCCCAGCCAAACAAAACATAATAAACGTGTTTAAGAAATCCAAATCGTAATTTGTTTTGCTCCACATGGGTCTGGGAGATCCCGTCAGACAGTAGAGAAAGGAATTCAGCAAATCATTCTTATCAATTTATGTCCATCAACAAAGCGTGTCAATATTTTCTGCCTTTCAAGACGTTAATCTTGAATGTCNCACATGGGTCTGGGAGATCCCGTCAGACAGTAGAGAAAGGAATTCAGCAAATCATTCTTATCAATTTATGTCCATCAACAAAGCGTGTCAATATTTTCTGCCTTTCAAGACGTTAATCTTGAATGTCCGCCATATCTTGCATAGTTTTGATGGAGGTCCACATGAGATACCTCAAAATCTCCTCCAAAATTGATTTTTCAGAGATCACTCCCCTCCAGTTTAGAACGAGGATCGTGACTCTTCCTTTCTGCTTTTGAGGTTCCGAGACTGGATTGTTTACTTTCATCCATTGGTGGATTCACGGCAAGTCATATTTTGACACTTTGGAAAGATGAATTTTATCTAAGTCGGAAGTATCTGATCCCATAGCCAAATTGCAACAATATGTGTTGTATCTTTCCATGCACACAAATCTAGAATTAGGGTGCCTTCAACAGCAGGGATTCTGGATTCAATTCTGACGATGAATCCTCCCATTGCATTCGATTTCCTTGCCTATATCTCTACTAAAGAGAGTCTGACATGTCGAGGGCCGTCAGTACTGCGACAGTAGTACAATGTGGCCCAATGACTCATTAGCTCGGCAACCGGCAGAACAGATGGTATTGGCGAATGGTTTGTATCTGGATTCTGGGGCGGCTCTAACCTTTACACATTTCAGCCATTGATCTGACGCCATTCCATCAACTCCGTCAGTTATCCACTCGCTTGGTCCAATGGCANACAGATGGTATTGGCGAATGGTTTGTATCTGGATTCTGGGGCGGCTCTAACCTTTACACATTTCAGCCATTGATCTGACGCCATTCCATCAACTCCGTCAGTTATCCACTCGCTTGGTCCAATGGCATTGAGAAAAGACCGGAGTCCATATCCGTTTGCTGTTTTGTACATTTTATTATTAGTAGTAGTCTTACTCTTATTGTTATTAGTATTTATTTATTTATTTATTACTAGCACGGATCACCGAATCACATTAAATCATGAAAAGCGAGCAAAATCAAAAAGAAAACAAAGTAACAAACACGTTAATTACAAAATCAATTGTCACTTAAAAATGTCAACCTTTACAATATAAAATATCCTCACAGACATCATCTACAGTTAAAAGTATTTTGTGCTTTCACCACTTGTGCTTATTCGTGGTAGAATCACTTAATAACTTAAATCTCAAATGTCCGTGTTTATAACGAGCACGATTAATATTTTAAGGAGTAGGATTCCAAATTTACGGGAGCTGAGTTCAGTTTTGCTGCTCTCGCGTTCGACTTTAAGATTCAAAATATGAGGAAAGAATAAGTTGGGCCTACAAAAGACAAAACACTTAAATGTTGATGAATGTTTATTCATATCTGCTTGTGTCGAAGTGACGTCGTAAAATAAATCGCTAGGAGCAGCCAGATGTTATCGATCTCGTGTGAGGCAAACTGCGTAGAAACAGTTCGATGAATGTTCTCAAATGGATGTTTCTTGCTTTCCTTGAAACTTGTTGTCAGATATAATTTCGTGTCAGTGGGAGAAATTAACCATTGCGATTTGCAATAAAATACGAAATAATTGTTAAAGTAATTGTTAAATTGGTTTTAGTAAACATCTCCGTAATTGTAGGAAGTCATCCGCTACAACGTGGCAATTAACCTACAAATATCTTTTTAAAAATGTTATAGAAATCAAAGAGGATCAATTAAAGCAAAGAATTAAAAGAATTCAGAGAAATATTTTCTAATTATGAACAAGAGTTGAAAACTTCACGAATGAGTCTGGATGAAAGAACGAAAACATTCTCACCTCCTGTGGGTTGCCACCCACGGGGATCATGACTGCTGGACGATTATGCAGTATTTCGACATAATTAAATGTATTTATTCGTCACTTGTTACAACTTTGTAAACAACCACCTCGAAATAACTCTCGCGTATTCAAGTAGTTTTCTGGGAGATTGAAAGCCGAATGAGCGAGTAAAACAGTGAAAATGTCTTTATTAATGTCTGTATTAATATCTTTATTAACGTCTTTATTAATGTCTTTATTAACATCTGTATTAATGTCTTATTTTATTAAGTCTTGATATATCCAATTTCAAGGTCCATTTTCATTCTTAAAAAGCTTTGCAACGAAAACATCCAACGTGTATGCATGCATTTCATGTCTTTTATTCATTTAAACTTCAAAGATGAAATCGTACCTGATAATGGCATAATAGGGACAAAAAAGCCTTCTTCAATATTTCTCAAAGATTTATCCACTAAATAATATGGCTTACAAGTACTTCGATGTTAAAACCGGTATTATTCAGCAGGTCGAGAGCAATCTGTGCGAGAACTTTTTATAGGAGATTCAGACACATTCATTGATTGCAATCACAACATTCGTTCTCGATTTCTTCCAATTACAAGTAAGATAAAGTAATTTGTGAATTCAATTTATAGGTACTCCTACTGTCGGTATGATACTAATCATTTTTATTTACGTGTGCTAAACGGATAACTAAACAGTCAGAAATAAACATTGCACCTGAGCGGCTGCGGTTTGAGCAAAAATAACTCATCACCTTCAACGATTAACTTGCGCTCTTCCAAGTTTGAGTTCTCTTTTTACCTAAATTAATTCGAAAGTACTTATGGGCGATGGAGTACTTCTGAACTGATAAACTTAAACAATATGTACACTCTATTGTGATTTTTCCAGCTTTACCAACTACGTAATGGAATTTGACAAGTGGTGCATATCAATTTTCAGGATACCTGAAACACCTCCTTCACACTTTCCAGTGAATTATTAAGCACACACTCACCGTGTATCCTTAGAAACATTCTCGTCATCAATCCACTTTCTCAGAAACCGACAATCTGCTCATTTAAAATCTTTTATTTGAACGAATAACAACCACGACAAAGACTCCAGCAACAAACATCGCCACGAGACAACAAGCACGTCTGCTCTGCTACTGGTCGCTCTCGATAGAGGATTTTTTGAAACTTTAAAAATAAAAACAATGTCAAAAAGTCTGGCAGCTCCCTAAAGATTAGTGTCTGATTTTCACCACTCCATTGGATACATTTTTCATTTTCAAAATCGTCAACATTCATCAATCAGTGAGCTTTCACCTCATCATTCTTCTCACCTTTTCTTACCAGTCAGTTCTCTTAACCCAACTTGAGGGAAATTTCGTCAGTTCTCCATCAATTTCCAGTATTAGGGGTACCAAAGATTGCCACTGAATTGGTGGTTGCACGCGACTTGACTTTCTTAGAGATACGTATTTCAAATCTCCCTACCACCTCGAAACTACTACAGAGACTCTCTAGAACTCGTTCAATACATTCTTCCCAAACATCGCCAGATTTGGCCCGAATATGCTCCACGAATATAGCCCTGTTAAGTTTTTTGACGATTTTTTGTCTTTTGTACAGGAATCACATTGGCCAATTTTTCACACAAAGTACGTTAGATTCACAGATTTAACACATTTATTGAATGCAGATGAATATTTCTTCAGAATTTCACAAAAAAAACTGGAAATACGTAAAATTTAGTGGAGATCAATCAGAAACAATAGGAAACATATATTTTCATAATTATTAAAATCAAACTTTGAAATTATAACTTACATTATAGCCAATAGTTTATTTTTTAAGTTTATTGTTGAGCTAATCCCTTGGAAGGCTCTCGGAGACAACTCATCTCTGTTCATCCAGTTTTTTTGAGATATTCCTGAAGAACTTCCTTCGTAATATTGTTCTCTAGCTTTCAGTATCTTAAAGCCTCTTTCCAGAACCCATCTATAATAACGACAATTAGAGACCGACCGAATTTCGGCTTAGTTTCGGTTTCGGCCAAACGTATAAATTTCGGTTTATTTTCGATCGAAAGTCATTTTAACTTTTGGCCAAAAAATCACGTTCAGTCGGTCTCCAACGATAATTAACTATGAAGCCATACATGCGGAATATAATAACCAACTTTTACGAGCCTTGCAATAAAATTTTGTTTCTCCACTAAATTATAGATAAAAAATCTCGAATATGATTGTAAATATGGTGAATTTTATTAGATATTACGAATCTTCGTCAGGCATCTACTAAATGTTTCAATGCTGTAATCGCATTCTTTAATGTAATAACATTAATTTTAAAGTGACTCATCATACTTTTCACCGTGGTGCATTCGGTACTTGAGTTGGTACTGAATGGACCAAATAAGTATTGAAAAGTATGATATTAAGAGTTGTGAACAAACTCTCGTGTCGAGAGGTCAGAAATGGTTGATGGATTTTTGAATCATGCTGAATTTGAATCTGAGCCAATATGCAATATGTAGATTCCTTCGGAGAAGCAGATTTATAAGGTTTAATAGGGGAAAGTGGGGTAAATGGGGTACCGGGCAAAATGAGAAATTGCTAAAAAACACTATTCAGAGCAACAAATCATCCCTGCAGTGATCGGCTTTGATATATCATGGGAAAAGACGACCCTCATCACTAAAAATTATTTTCATCTGCAGCGGAGCTAGTTTGTAGGGAGTAAATATATTTTGGGATCGACGTTGATCTTATTTTTGAATGTAAGATATTTAGGACAGTGGCTTAACAATAAGTATTATAAACTTAAAAAATTATCCCGTTGGTAAAGAATCTTATTGACTACAAGATCTACATTATTTTTTAGATCTAATTTAGACAATGTTTTTGCTTGGTCTTGTTTTCTGTTCGACCGGGGACCCCGGCAAATTTTAGCCGGGATTTAGCCGGGAAATGACCTAAATCATGTAAAAGAAATTTAAACACAACAGCACAAGACCAGCAACACCAGCCTTTTTTGAAAGAAATTCACAAAAAGAACCGATTTAGCTGGAGCAGGGAGATGGTAAACCTGGAGGTGAACTGGCGTTTTGTTATTTTTTTCTGACGAAACGAAAATTTAATTTGGATGGTCCAGACAGCTTCAAATATTATTGACATGTCAGAGGACATGTCCAAAGTCATTTTTAAAATGCCATTTTGGAGGTGGATCCATCATTGTTTGAA
Organism: Hirudo medicinalis; assembly: GCA_011800805.1. Lineage (NCBI taxonomy): Eukaryota > Metazoa > Annelida > Clitellata > Hirudinida > Hirudinidae > Hirudo > Hirudo medicinalis. The sequence continues at coordinate 99,815 of MPNW01000703.1, read as the reverse complement.
CTGCCATTTCTTTTCTTGGTTCATAGGAGCTGGTGGTCTTAAAAGGAAAACAGAATTCCTCAAAATTATGTTGAAACCCTGAGCAAGTACCTCCTATTCCTATATTACAAATTCCAAGTCGATTAAGTTATTTTCCAATAAGGCCCGAAACAATCTAAGGCCCGATTCACACTTTGAAAGTCACAAGGTTGTTCCAGGAGAAAAATTTCAACGTTTAGAAGTGGCCTGCTCGCTCACCAGGCTTAAGTCCGATCGAAAATATGAGGGGATTACTTGAAAATAAAATATATTGCAATGGCAGGCAATGTTCTGACAACCAAGAGCTAGAAAACGCTCTGAAAAAAGCATGGAAAGAGTTGAACAAGCAGAGTCTGTAACCCTTCTTGGAATCAATGAAAAAACGACTTCAGAAGATAATTAAATAGATATATGAGAAGTCACATCCTTAACTTTATTTATTTTATAATTTAAAAGTTTGTTTAATCCTGATAAATAAACATTTTTTGCTGTCATATGATGGTCACTGGTTTTCATTGTTTTGAGCCTTTTCTATCAACGCTCAATGAAATCAATATTTCCCTATAAGTAACGAACTTATACACATCATAGCAATAATTGGTATAAATTTGATGCGCAACAACAAAATTACGATAAAAAAAACTTGAGTGTCGTATCCCTACGACAGAGCCTGTAGAAAAATTGTCTGCTTGTTAAACATTAAATTTTACAATTATGCCTATTTAAAAATGTAAAAATTATATTGAATTCATCTAAACATAACTTAACGTTGAAATTTCTGGTTATAAAGTTAAAATTGTTTGTCCTCAAAAAGTTTTATCGGTATATAGTATGTATATTAAATTAAACATTTAAATGTTCAATATTGCCTTTAGAAAGCATGCAAGACAGATATGGCTATAAATATTATCTTCTTTTCTGAAAAAATTGCTTTTAAATTTAGTTTGAGGAATGTCCATTCATAAGATAGATGCCAAAATATGATTTTTGTTCAAAATTATTTAGCTTAATCATTAAAAGCATCATTTGAAAATATCGGTGTGTCATATTCGCGATATCATCAAGACAAAAATTATACTTAATTAATCTGAATTCAGAAATTTTAAAGTAAAAGTTATTCATACAATAAATTTGTAAATGTTGTGATTATTACTTATTTTTCTTTTTTAAATACACTCTAACTCATCGTTGTCCCATCACCGAAGAGACTGTGTTATATAAAAGGCGTAGTTGCCTGAGCGTAGCTTACCGTCCGGATTTTGTATAAAGGTTGGCGAGGGCGCTGGAAACAGTTGAATTTTGGTTTTGTTTTGGTTAACGTCTGTGATGGCTCAAGTCAGAAGCGTGGTAAGCAAATGATTGGGAATATTTAATTTGTGGTAATATTCAGATTGATCCCATCCCATCGACATTTATTCTACCATTATCAAGTTTTAAAGATTTTGATCAGGATTTATATATTGCTGCTGCGAATGATATTCTACTTTTGGCAAAACAATTTAACAAACCAATAAACAAAGCTGTTGACATTGCACAGGCAGAAGTTTATAAAAGTGTTGTAAATGATGTGATTGATGGTGTAAGAGAAGCTTTTCTGGATGAAGGCCTTGACGATCAAATTTTACAGGAGCTCAAGCAGGTGATTTAGTTTTTAATTATTGAACAGCAACAGTTTGCAAACCTATTGAGATGATGTTAGCCATTGTTGCTATTATAGGTAGCAAATATTATTAAATGTGATTGCTTATCAACCTTGTGAGCTGTCATGTTTTTATTTCCATAAATATGCAATATATAAGGTTTTTATGCTAAAAATTACCTGACATTATCACATTATGTTGATCACTCTAAGTAAGATTTTTTTCATAAAGGTGAGTTTTTTTGAGTGATATTATTATTATTATTGATGTGATGTTATTCTGTTATCATGCTGGATGACCAGGCATTATATAATATATAATTATGATTGCATAACAACAATTACAGACAATATGATTAGCAACATCATCATTATTCAGATATAAAAATCATTATTAGATCTATTTGAGATTTTAGTCTTTTGTGGCAATTATGGTTTTTACTGATCAGTTGAAGCATAGGAAGACTTTAAAAGTGTAAAAATTGTTATCTTTCTAGAAACTTTTCATAGCCATTAATTAAATTGAGCCTTTTGTTCAATTCAAATTAATTTTTAAAACAATATCCTGAATATGAGAACCTACGAATCTGAGGGCATTTTATAAGTTGTCTATGTTATGAAGCAAGCTTGCTGTAAAATTTAGACCAAAGTTCCAATGTTTTTCTTCAATTAATTACAAATTAATTTTGCACTAAATTTTATCAATTTTGTGCTGTCTTTCATAAGAATTCCATTTCAGATTTGGGAGTCCAAGTTGAAACAATCTAAGGCCCTAGAGGGTTCAAGCATTGCAGACACATCCAGGGTGGCTCCTCCTCCTGCACATTCTCATCATCAAGCAAAAATTTTTCAACAGCATCTCCTCTTAAATAATGCTGCCTCCAACAACACAACCATTTCAGCCAATCAATTACAGTCATTACAAGGTTATTGACAATTTGTTGAATATTTCCATTACTTAATAGCTTAATGAAGTACAATTTATGTAACTGCAAGTTACCTCGTAAAGGTTTGTGACGATGTAGTCCTTTGTATCGCGTTCGCAGTTCACGGTACCTCCGATAACCTCGGAAATAGGCTCCGTTCGTTATGCGAAGGTACCCTGGCCGGTCCCTATTAATTTCATTACTAAATCTTGTTACAGCCACGCCAGTCTTAAATCTAGGGGCTCAGCAATTGGTCAGTCATCTATTTGTTTCATTTCACTTCTTGCCACTTTCTCATTAGTGTTTATTATTTGCTTCATTTGAATCAGAGTCAGTCTGCACAGACGGCCACGCAGTCGTTACCGCAGACGGTCCTTCAGCACCTCAACAACATCAGCTACTTGGGTCGGTTAAAGTTATTTTTAATAACGCTAACGTCGGAACGAGGTATCGACCGACCTCGAGTCGTTCGTCTCGTCTCATTCGATGCACTCCGTTGCAGTTCCTCGAGGGTCGGCACACAGACCCATCCTCATACAACCTCAGTTGGCTGGAACCTCCTTCATTCAACAAGGAAGTGTCATATTTGGCCTTAGTGATCAGCCTATTGCCACGTCTGCTACACCTCAGAACAGTGTCGCCTTAGACACCACCGGACGGGTAATCGGTTCTCGTCGGTTTAACGTCGCTGTAAATTCGATGCCGATTTACGTGATAACGATAAATGCCACTAATTAAGATTCTTTGACTGTCGGTAACACCGCCGTGATTAAAAATGTCGTTCGCAGTCAACAAATCACGTCTCCATCATTCTTCTGACACCTATCTCTCGGTTCTTCAAGTAAGAACGTTGCAGCGTCTGTCACGCAACTCGAATTTTCTTCTGAGAACAAACTTTGTGCACAGGCAGACCTCTTTTTGGGCCATTTTTGGAATGCCTTCACCCATCTTATTAAATCTAGTCTCCAAATCCTCCTTTTCAAATTGGGCTTTTTTGTAAAATGGAACTTTTTTTTATACAATCTAGATATTGAAGTTTGCCTGTGTTAATGATCACTGGATGATTGTCACTTTATATTTTATTTTGATCGGAATTACGATATTTGCCGACTTCCAATGGTAAATTTGTGCTCCCGAGTCTGATTTAAGGTCGCTCCAAAAATATGAGAATTAATTGAATTAATCATTTTAATTGTTAGAATATAGTGCAGTTGGATGGTCTTGTGGACAGCAGTTCAGATGAGGAAGACAATGAAGATGAAGTGAAGCAGAAGGAAGAAAATGAAGATGCTGGAGAAGGAGGGGAGGAAGTTGAGGATGTTAGTTGAATTAAAATGGTGGTGCGATGAGATGCAATGATCATTATGCTTATAAATGTGTGTTGGACAATTTCAGTGATCCTTCAAAAATTTTTGTTTGTGCTTAATGGATCTCAGTAAATTGTTTTTTAATCACGATGGTATTAATTAATCATTTTCTTAGGACCCTCTGAACTCAGATGATGACACGAGCGACAATGATGCCCAAGACCTCTTCGATGTTGACAATGTTGTTGTCTGCCAATTTGATAAGGTCTGCCTGCAAATTTTGTGGATTTCTTAATAACAATTAACAATTTTGTGAACTCCAAAGTTGATTTAATATTTATTGCATCTTGAAAATGTGTGTGCACATGTTGAGAAATTTTAATTTTTCAATGTTTAGATAAATAGAAGCAAAGCAAAATGGAAGTTTCACTTGAAGGATGGCATCATGAACCTAAATGGAAGAGACCACATTTTCCAGAAAGCCACAGGTGATGCAGAGTTTTAGACCCAAAGTTTCGAGACCAAAATTCATTAACAGTTCCCATTTAACTTGCCTACAAAAGCAAGGACACCATGCCATTAATTAACTATTAAATCTAAAGCTTTGCAGGTCATTTGATGGCTTTGTTTGATGTAGTCATTTTGCTGTTATTTGTGATGATTTTAAATCTTGGATGAGATAGCAATGGTGGAGTGATTTGGGGTCAAATATTTTACAAATACTTTTGCAATTTCATATAATTCTCCTGTCTTTGTTAATGTTTGTTTTGATGTTTGTAAATAATCATGTACCTTGAATTCTGGAGATTTGCATCCTGTTAAAATGCTGCTGCTTGGAGGAAGTAATTTAGGATGTTTTCTTCAACTATTTTGAAGACTGGTCCAATGTATGTGGTAAAGATGCTCAATATGCAATCATAATTGGGAATCATTTCATATTCTAGTGTTTGATTGTTGATGGTGATTAGATTTGGTTTAGCAATGATTCATTACATATGACCGGCAGGAAGCACGGCCATTTCAAAACTAAAATATAAAAATAAATCTGGAATTATCAGCCAATCTAAATATTTATGGGCCAGTAAAAGCTGAGTCGACTTCAAAATAAAGTTGGGGGTCTCCTTTGGACGGCATAATGATCATCGAATGTGTTGAGAATTTTATTTTATTGTGGCCGTGCACCGCACCGTACAGCAGATATATACCTGATATCTCACCTAGCGGTTCTTGTGGTTAGATACGTTTATTTTTAAAACAAATTAACTCTGATTATTCTTATTTTAATTTATTAATAAATAGCAGTACTGAGAAGTCGCCCACACTTCACACGCTGTTTGATGTCAAGTAAAGCTTAGCCCACTCGGAAGTGGGAAGCTACAGTTTTGACATCACCATGGGTTATCATCATGTTTTATGGTTGGTTCGCCAAAGTAAATTTCCCTTTCAACTTGGGGTTACTAGTACTTCATGTTACAGAAATACTTGTACTTGAGCTCTGCTGAGTGTATCCAACGTCACCAAATTCTGTTATTTCGTATAGAGAAATTGCTGCATGGTCAAAACAATAACCAAAATCCTTCCGAGTTAGCTTTTTTTGATGGTCAATGTGTGTTCAGGTGGTAATTCAGATGGTGCAACAGCTGGTGAAGGTTGAGAAGGAAAAAGTGCTGGTATTTCAGTTTTATTTTTAAATTTGCAGTTCCACTGGAGTTTGTATCGGTGGCGTAACTTGCCAAAAAAAAAAAAATCAATGCAAAATTAGGTAATGAGATTCCATTAAATGTGCTCCAGATGCTAAAATTTGAATTTGCAACATGGAAATTATAATCCTTTTTAATAATGGGTTGCAACCACTAACGAAACTTAACGGGGAGCGGGGCAAGATTCCAACCTTAAGGAATTTATTATATCCCTTCTAAATGGCAAGGCAAAAAATAAAATCTTATTCGTCAAATACTACAACCTCTTGGCTATGTGTTGTAACTCGCAATTAGTCGATTACAAGAAGAAAGTAACGGACAGCTACTTTATTCACTAAGCATCCATGCTATTTAACACACACTAACGACTAGAAATAGCAACAGAAGTCGCCGCTCCTACATAGCATAGATAGTTCAGCATGTCACCCACATCTCCCCCTCCTAAACGATGAGTTCCTTCTTCCTCGGAGAGTCCATCTCTCCTCCCAGGCAGGATTAATATAACCATTTCGGATGATTAAAATCACTGTATTCTCTGGCGAAGACTGCATCTTCTTCAGCAAGTTTCACTTCTTCCATATCTTGATCGTTTTTATGGAGATGAGTCCCTGGTTTCTTGAGTTGGCATCTTCAAGCCTGACAAAGTCGGGCACGACTACCTACCCAGCTCTTTGATTGTCGCAATGGTTCTTGAAGTTCTCATCTGTACAACACCATGCCACTTGAAGAAGGCATCCATCACGATGAGAAATATCATTCTAGCTAGCTGACACGAATTGCATAAACGTATCTACGAACAAGCATCTTTGTTCTAGTGGCTCCCATGTGTCCCTCGTACAGCATCTTCAAAACTCGGCTTCAGCACTGGCGGAATCACAGCACGTGTTCTCATCTCAGGTCTGCAGAACGACTGTGGAATAATAAATATCGATATTATTGTGATTATTATTACGAATGGATTATATATTGACGTCATATCGTTATTTAAGGAAGTTATAAAAAAAATTGTTATCTATACTCAATGAAATTAATATTTCCCCATAACTAATGGAATTCTACACATCTTAGCAACAATCGATAAAAATATTTTACACACGTAATAGCAAAATTATGATTACAAAACGTGAGTGTCGTATCTTTCTAACAGACACTCTAAAAGAATGTTTCCAAGGGGTACTTGTACTCGAGTAATCTTGATTACACGTACAGTGCTTTGCATAAATTTGGCCCAAATTCAAGAATCACACAATTTGAACAGTTATCTATTAAATTACTGCTGATTTTTGACCCAAATATCATTTACATCATTCACAAAATCGTATTTAATTAATATATAATAAACTTTAGCAGTAAAATTTGAATATTAGTGGGATTTCATCGATAAATGCCTTTGATGTTGTTTTTCGAGGTTTTCGCCGCTGAGCATGGGTCTCTTCCTGTCCAGTAAATTATTTTTATTACAGGACTCACAAAAGCTTATTATTATAATAAGGCTCTACATAAATGGTTCCATTTCAAAAACTCACTTATGTAATGTAAGTACTGTTAGTTTACGTTATTATAGATGGGTTCTGGAAAGAGACTTAATGATATCGAAAAAGGACAAATAAAGGTCATTAAAGACGTGAATTTGTCAATTTCAGATATTTCTAGGAGGGTTAATCGATCTAGAAAGGTTATAAGACGTTATTTGAATGATCCTGAAAGTCGTGGAACAAAAAATAGTCCAGGAAGACTTCAAAAACTTTCTGAACTTGAGAAATGAGTTGTCCTCCGCGAATCTTCCAAGGGGTTTAGCTCAACAAGAGACTTAAAAAATAACTTAAATTTGGAGGTTAGTCGATTGACCGTAATCAGATGCCTTCAGAAGAGTAGTTTCCTGAAGTTTGTTAAGCGTCAGCACCAACCACTTGTAATGGAGGCTCATAAGAAGAACCGGCTAAACTGGGCAAAAGAGATGGTGAGTTCGGAGATGAACTGGGACTCTGTTATTTTTTCAGATGAAAAGAAATTGAATTTGGATGGTCCAGATGGCTACAAATATTATTGGCACGATGTCATAAAACTTGTACTTGTACTCATACTTGGACCACCAGTACTTCATGAGTACATGTATCAGTACTTCATCAGTACTTGTTCACAAGTCATTGTAAAGCATGTGTTTATTGATGCTGGTTTATAAATTTATAAAGCGCACTGTACTTCAGCATATTTATGACTGTGTAGATCAGATAATTTTTTTTTTAATTTTACTTATTTCAAAGTGAGCAGATGACAAATGCCTCTTACCTGCTCACCCAGCAGATGTGACGCAAATATGTTATAATGGTACACTAAGAAAAGTGACAGGTCAATTTTTTTTAAACAGCCGAAGGGCAAGTATCAAACAAGAAACATAAAAAGAAAAAAAAAGACTGGATGAAGCTTACTGTCTTGAAAAGTCGTTCTTAAGAGTTAAGTTTTGTCGTACATCGTTAGTTAAGGTTTTCATTTTTTCCATATTTCAAAGCTGAAACATTTGACGCATTGCGCAAAAATAATTGTATAATATTAAAAATATTAGCATTTTCATTTGCAGATTGCAGATATTGACCTATCTATTGATGTATCTGAGTGCCTCCCATTCCGTTCTGACGAAAATCGATAAGTTCTTAATGATATTGAATATAAATTGAGTCACGTTTTGAGTTAGATTTAATTATTTTGCTTTATTTCCAATCATTTTACCTTTAACATCAGCAACCTAGCATTTATCGATTAAATAGCTTTTACAAACCACAGCACCTTTCCAGAATACACGCCTGCGACGTTATTGTTGTATTGATAGCAGAGTGACTGAAGGATGAAGAAGGCTGTCATTAATTTGGAGATGTTGACATCCATCGCTAGGATACTTGTGCCGCGGTTGTCAAACAGAAATTCATAATTAGATATTCTTAGAAGACAAGCAATGAGGCACCAAATGACATTGACTTGAAACATTTCGTATTGCAATTACAAAAATGGGCATAAATTTATCAAGTATAAGAAGCATGAAAATCGTATTTGTCTTTGGCTGCTATTTACTTCCAATCGGAGGTTCGTCATAAGCAATATTAATTGTTTAATTAATAAATAATTATTAATTGTTTCACTTCCTATGAAACCATTTTATATGTATGCAGTTTTTAATGGCTAATTTGCAAGTTTTGAAATGATGGAATAGTATTTTTATTTTGAATGGTTAGAAATACTACAAAATGATAATCTATTTTTTAAGAGATTCTTAAATGATGCAATAACAATGTTCTAACATTAAATAAATTTCTTAATTGCGACAAATGTAATAAAATATAAATAAACTCGAGCTAACCATTTAATATTTATTTTCTGAACAGCTTCAAAGAGACAAATTAGAATTTCAACAAGTTAATCATTTCTTTAGAGGACTCGAATCATAAATGTGTTTCCAATTGTTACAAATATCATTTTAAGATTAAAAAACTAATTCAATGTTTAATAAAATCACGAGTAACAATATTATAATCTGAGTTGCGGAATGATAAGATAAAGCAAAGCACATGTCCACGAAAGCAAAACAACTTGTCTGTAGTAATTTACTCGCAATTGTAAATTATCAAATTTGAAATATCCTTGAACTTGCTTTTTAAAAGATTTTATCGTGAAAAAACTTCAAAAAAAAGGCTTGCTAGGTTTTTTATTCTTGCGTTTACATAGTAAACTGAAAATTATTTCCCATTTTCCAGGAGATTTTTTTTAAAAACTTTCAATTTCTTGAACTTTTCCAGGAAATAGAATATCATATCCTTACTTAGGATGTTTTGCTGATTTGACCAACGGATACAGAGATCTATCTGGACTAGCTTTGACTGTAACAGGCAATGAGGTGATCACTTGCATCTCTCAATGCAGGTCAAAAGGTTTTCCTTACGCAGGTCTGCAGATGGGTAGGTCTTGTCATTGTGGCATGACATTCGGTCTACAAGGAAATTCATTGTGTGAGTTCCATACATGAACCATCCTTTGGTGGAGAAACAATATTACTTGAAATGACTCTGATAATGGTGCATGTTCTTGCTTAAAATCACTTTTTCATTCTTATTTAGACAGATTTTGTCAACTCAGTAAAGACTTTATACTACGTCAACAGATGCATTAGTAATATCTGCTATATTATTTAATATTGTATGTCATATGTGTTATATTAAAAACTGTATTATAAACTGTATATATGAAAGTCGCAATGTAAAAAGTACAATTAGTAAAATAAGTACAATTTAAAGTACAATTTTAGTCTGCAACACAACCTGTGAAGGAGAATATTGTGGAGGATACAACAGCAACGATATTTACTATACTATTGGTTTGTAAAACTATTTAGAACAATTCTTTCCCTTATAATTTGTTAAAGTTAATACAGAAATGACCAAATCATCAACGCAAATATGATATCCACCTCCTGTTGTTTACAAATTTCTTGATATGTGTTAATAAGAGTACTATCTAGTCAAAATTTAAATTGTTCTTGGGTTTCAAGACAACAAGATGACTTCTAAAAGATCCTTGATTTTTCACGGAAATGCCTCCAACTTTGATAAAGCACGGCAGGAATGCATACTGGAAAACGGAGATTTGGTGTCCATGGACTCTCCAGAGAAAATTAAAGATGTCGTCGAAGCCATCGAAAATGACACAAAGGAGGCATTCACTTCGTGAGAAAATTCTTATTTAAAAAACAAAGTTAAAAAATGGCGACTAGTGACTTTGAAAGGTCGATGAAAGAAGTCGTTACTAGCAAATGTCGAATTTAATCGAGCGCCATTCCAAAGTCGCCGTTTGCAAACTTATGTTTCAAATTTAACAACATTTCGTCGCTATCATTTTGATAGGCTTGAAATAAGAAATGTACTAAATATAGATAGATTTAATGAGTAATTAAGTTTTCGCTTATTCCTAGCGTGCATAGCGTTTGGCTGGGATTAAGGAAAAGATTGTCGGGACAGATTTTCGAGTGGACTGACGCCTATCTTGATAGTTTTGATGCTCATTCATATGGTAAGAAATGCCATTAGTAATTCTTAAATTAATTTGTAACCCTTCTCGGAGTCAAGGATTTTCCCAAGAAAGGGTTTTGTATCAAAAAATAATGATGTCAATATTAGTAGTCGAAATTTCTTTAAGAACTTTTCGACTTATTACTTCCCCGTTTTCCAAACGTGTCAACCCCGACTCCCATGAAATTCATTGGAATGGACAACGCTCACCATCAGAGGAGTGATATGTTTGTTCCGGCGAGTTTCGAGTAGTCAATGGTCATCTACTACCTTCGCTTTCCAGGCTCTTAGGCGGAAGCCTACTCCCAGTCTCTAAGTCAAAATTTGAAGAGACATGTTCTGATAATGTTGTCAGTGATACTCTTCTCTAAAGAAATAGTCAATGCAATCTTTGGAGAATGGTTAACTTGCCTATCTCTTGACTTAATAAGGGTCTATCACAAGCTCTGCATACTTATCTGTCTTAAATAATCGATTAACTAGAAAGGGTTCCCAGAGAGTATTTCGTCATTCATTTAAAATAACTATGAATTCTAAAGATTACAGATATCATTGGAGCAATGATGACATGGGACTGAATGATTGTGTGATTCTCAACATAAGAACAGAACTTTTCTCCTCCACTCCTTGCGACCAACTCCATCCATTCGTCTGCTTCCAACTACTTTTTTCAGGAGGTAAATTTATATTAGTGACTTTTAAAGCGATTGCAATTTTGAAATCTTTTTAAGTAATTGAAATAATGTTGTGTGATTCATTGTCACAATAATTATTTATGCAACTGTACATTAATAATCATTATTTAACAAAATTAAAATTTTTTCCTAAATGTTTTTTTAAATATGCATAGAAACTATTTAAAAATGCCCTTAAAAATTAATTAAATCCACAACCCTTCTCTTTTAGGGCAAGATAACAACGACACAGATTTTCAGGATGAGGCCTCAAGAAATAGCATAATTTCCTCTGAAGTTGAAAACTCTGCTCAAGTTATGTACATTGTCCTTCCGTTATTCTTCATTTGCTACGGCGGATCTTGCATTGCTTTCTCAGTGTATAAAATATATTTGAACTGTTTCACCAACGCATCAGAATCTTGCAAGCCATCAAATCCAAGTAAAATTCACCATGAATTCAGTTCTTCTAAACTGGTACCTCTTAACAAAAGTTCTGCAAGTTCTATTGTTGATATGCAATTTGTTTCTTCTATTTCCAAGAAACAAATATTTCACATTTTACAATCTGATGATACCTTAAATAATGAAGCCAGTAAAGCAAACGTTACATCATCAGGGAGTTCTTCAAAGGTGACTTTATATCAACCACATCTTATCTCACCACTAGAAATTCCTAAGAATCAGATCTCCTCGACTCCAATCATGAAAATACGGCACAATACCTGCCATTCAAAGTCAATATCTGAAATTTTAAGAAAAAAGATGACCAGAGAAATTGATAAAAAAAAGTTTAAACTACTCATAAACCATCGCCTGTAAACGGCAATACAAAGTTCATTGCATTTCAGTGAAAATCCATAAATCATCATAACATCATTAAAATTATTTTTTAGACTTAAACAGATTGTATCGATTTACATTTTGCTGTTTCGTGGCACCATTTTTTGAACAGACTTGACTTTTGATCTTTGTCACACTGTTACGATGATTTTTATTTTTTTACGACCGAAAGAGGATGTTTTGATGAATTTGCAAGCGTCATTAGCCCAATCAAAATTTAGCACATGTAATATTATAATATACATATCAATTCCAAATTTGGTTTTGATCAGTTTAATATTGTAAGAGTTCTGCTAAAAGCAAGGGATGTTTGTAACTTTTTTACACGCTCTGGTATTACAAATCTAGACAGGACAACAGTATTTTTTTATAAAGGTTTTAAATAGTAACAATAATACAAAAATGTTGTGGCTTGCACAAAAATTAAACAAAATGTATGAACTAGAAATAGTATCGTACGCTTGGGTCAACTTCATAAAAATAAGGGAACCTCTTTGGCTTTACTCAGCATGCGGATTAGCAAGATCCATTACTTATGGTTAAATGTTTTATTTTTGAAGCTGAGTAGCTGTCTTCTCTTTATGTGAATGTCATATATGATCGAAGATTTAAACCAGTATCTAAATCAGACCAGAGTTGAAAACTGTCATTTTGTTGACAAACTGTCAGTCGCTCCTTTGAGAATTGTAGTTTAACGATTACGTGAAGAAGTAGGAATTAGCGTTAAATTGCATTGAAACTGAATTATTGCATTTAATAAGCAATGTTAACGGTGATTAGGAAGACTCGATCACCGAAAGTAGGAAAGATGCACTGCATGGTTATAGTTGCCGTTATTTTGACATCTGACCGTTTTTAAATTTTATAACATATCAAAGTAAATAAAAAATCGAAGCGAATTCAGGATGATTTATCAAATTCAAATCAAATTAACCTAACTTATGCATTAATTGTATAATTGGAAAGCAAAATAAAGACGTCACAAATATCATTCATTTAAAGTATTTTTTAGATATATTACATTTGACAATATAAATTATTACAAGTTCTCGTTTTCTTGTTCTTGCTTCCGGAGGTGTCAGGAGTCTAATAATCCTTTGCCCGTGCAAATGAACAAATACATAGAGAAATTCAACAACACCAAATTTTACTTTTCGGCAATCAACAACAATACCAACAGCATTTCATCTTGTGAAGGCATTACAATTGGAAAGTTTTAAAAGCTTCAAGGCTTTGATAGGCTTTGTGCTGTGAGTTTATGTATGTCGAAATTAGATTAATGTATTGTGGAAATTAATAATATGTCCTGAGTACAATATATTATTAGAGATAACTTAAAAACTCATGGTTAAGTTAGTATAAAAATACTCTAATTCGTCTCTGTTTATTTTAAAAACTTTCTCAACATTTAGTCTAAACAATTATATATTTAATTAAATTTGCTAAACTTTTTCATTACATAAAGTTTGCATTTTCACACAGATTTGAAAATATTTGAATCAATGTTAGGCAACGTCCTCATGCCGGCGAGTCTATTTTTCATATTGGCCGTGTTGACGTTAGGTAGTTTTGATAATGAGGGGTAGTCGTTTTAGTGTTAGCAAATCAATATCTTCAAAAGCGGAGGAGGCTCCTGATGAAACAAATCAAGAGCAAGTTTCGTCTTCCAAAAAGGAATCTCCGTCGAAGAGTATTAGAGCAGATGAGCCAGATGACAAACTGCAGCAAATAACCATTTCAACCCCCGATATTATTTCGAAAGATATAACTTTAAAATATGGTAATAGCAGAGTTGTCGACATCCATTCATATAAATTTAATTTCGTGCCAAGGTTTACTTTATTGAGTATTTATTCTTGCTATCACAGCAACTGATGATTTGCACCAAGATGAGCAGAATAAAATTGAGATTCGAGAAGAGATTATACCTATCAGAAAGGATTCTCGGAAGAAAAGGATTAGGACAAATTCTATTTCTGCCGACATAGACGAAATAAATGTTCCTGATGTTCCCTTGAAAGATATAACTGCAAAATATGGTAATATCAGGATCGTCAATCTCTATTCAGAATATTTTATTTCGCCTCTATCTATACTTTATTATGTTTTTTTTTATCACAGCAACTGGTGTACACCAAGATGAACAAAATAAAATCGAGGTCCGAGAAGAGATTATATCTGCCAGAAAGGATTCTCGTAAGAAAAGGATTAGAGCAAGCTCCATTGCTGCTAATACACGTAAAATGAATGCTGATCCTGCTTTGAAGGATGTAACAATAAAATTTGGTAATAGGATTGTCAATCTCCCATTCAGAATATTTTACTTCAAGCCTTTTACTATCGCAGCAACTGATGATGTAAAGCAAGGTGAACAGAATAAAAATGAGGTATATGAAGAGATTGCACCCATCAGAAGGGATTCTCAGAAGAAAAGGATTAGGACAAGTTCCATTGCTAAAAGAGGTAGAGTAAATGTTTCTGATGTTATGTTGAATGATGTGACAGTAAAATTTGGCAATAGGATTGCCAATCTCCATTCATAATGTTTTATTACATAACTATTTTAGTTTATTAAGTATTTTAATATCACAGTAACTGATGATGTACACCAAGACGAGCAGAACAAGAGCGAGGTTCGCGAAGAGAACAAGAACGTCACAAAAGAGCCTCGGCGGAAAAGTGTCTTAAAGGGCTCTCATATTGCTGCCAAAATGAATGCTCCTGATGTTTCATCGAAAGAAGTAAAATTAGGTAAATGATTAAATTAAAATGATTTGCTCTTTAAATGTGCTTTATTTGTGCTTTTTAAATAATAAATTTATTTTATCAGTATTTGATCATTACCAATATGAACAGAACAAGATCAAGGATAGAGCTCTTTATGAGGTTTTTTAAATTGTATTAGTGAATTCAAGTAATGCATTATATTTCTCGCTGGAATTTTTAAAAAAGACAAAATTCGTTAAATATCTGTTTAAAACAACTGTTCTAACAATTAAATTTATTTTATACCAGGATGATTCTGAGCTGAATCCCTTTGTTACTACAATAATTCAAAAGTTGGCTGCTTACCAGGGAGGTATTACTCCCAAGAAAGTTGCCAGTAATATTCGTGATGGAGAATTGTCCCCGGTTAGTTTTGTTTATCTCAATATCTAATGTTTGGACTCTAAAGAAAGATTTAAATAGTTTTTTTTTGTAATTATAAGTTCATTTCAATAAAAGGCTTTTTGTTTTCAATCTTGTTGAGGTCAGGAATAAAAAGTAATTTTGTATTTAAATCGATTTTTAAGTTTTCTTAAGTTCTTTGGGGGTGTGTATAACATTCTCAGAATCATTTACAAAATACCATTGCTGTTATATTATCTCTTATTGTTATCATATTATCAAAACTTAGGATCTTTCACTAAATTAATTTTCATTCTATAAAAACTGAAAATGTAATTCATTAAGACAAAGAAAATGTAAAAATGATTTAAATTATATATTTAAATTATATATTGTCTAAATGAATGCCTGGCTTAAGGTTACAAATTGTTGTTTTTATCCAAACATTCCAGAAACTTGGGACGTTGCTTGGTGTTTTTTTTCCATGCGTGCAGAACATTTTCGGAGTGATCCTCTTCATCAGAATGGTGTGGATTGTTGGTACTGCAGGCTGGGTGGAGACCTTCATTATTTTTTCCATCTGCACTAGCTGCGTACATAACTTTTTTAAAAAATACTTTTAAGATAACATTTTATAAACTTTTAAATTTATAATTTATATATTTTAACACCATCACATAAATGTTCCTTACGCTTGATCCATGAGTTTCGATAATTGTTAAAATGAGGTAATGCTTACTGAGTCTAAACATTTTTATTGGTGATTTATTATCCAGACGTTAACCACGAGCATATCAATGAGTGCCATAGCAACCAATGGGGTGGTATCTGGTGGCGGTTCTTATTTTATGATTTCAAGGGCACTTGGTCCTGAGTTTGGCGGTGCTGTTGGAATTCTGTTCTACCTCGGAACGACTGTCGCTTCGTCTATGTATACTGTCGGTGCTGTTGAGATTCTACTGGTGGGTATTTTAAATTTAAATTTTTAAGTTTAAAGAATATCTACTTATTTTTTCTGCCGGCTAGAATGTTGTGTTGCTTCCCGCGAGGTAAAAGCATCAGTGGTAATGTTGTGTTCGGAGCCCGGCTTTCGTAGCCGATAGGAATAGGCGCTATGTAAATGTTTGACAATATAATTGCTTCTAACGCCGTACATACTACTGTGGGATTCGAATCCGGTTGTGGGAGCACCGTCCTAATCGTCTAGCTATGTAACGGACTTTAATAAACAACATCATACTGTACTATATAAATGGAATTGTTATCTTTAGAAATTATACAATTCAGTATTATTTGCAGCAATATATGGCCCCACGGCTAGCCATTTTTACACCAATGTCTGATGGCAACAATGCCAATAATAATTACAGAATTTATGGCAGTGCTCTATACCTTTTCATGTTTATTTGTGTGCTGATAGGAGTGAGTTTTGTTAGCAAGTTCTCACCAGTTGCTCTTGCCTGTGTTCTATTTTCTATATTGTGCATTTATATTGGCATCTTTTTGGCAAATCCTGACAGTGGTCCAAAGTGAGCGTTTTAGATTGCATTCTGGTTTAACGATTGAAAATCTTTGATATAGCAGAAAGTTGAAATTGTGTTTTGATAATCCCTATGACATTAGAGTTTGTTTTGTGGGTGAAAGAATAATAGCTCTGCACAAGATAAAAAACAATGATACGGGAGAAGTGGAATGTCATAAAAAAAAAGAAGGAAGGCTTTACATGATGTATTGTAACCAAACTAGTTTGTATGACAACAGTGACTGGTGTCAATACTTGGAGGATTCTGCAGTGGTGTACAAGGCAGGCATCCCAGGTCTTGGAAGCGGGGTTTTCTCAAGTAAATTTTCTATTTGGTTGTTATTTGAATTTTCAGAGGTTTTCCAATGTCGCTGTCAAATTCGCTGTTGCTGCTTTTTGTAGCTAGTTTTATTTATGAATGTAGGAATTAGTTGGGTAACTCAAAAAAATTTAAAACACGTTTTCATGGATTTAAGGTTTCACAACTAAAGACAACTAAATTTAGTATTAAAGTTTGTAATCCAGAGAATATGTGGCCTAGATTTTCTCCTGCTGGTAGCCGTGTCGGTTTCTCTGTACAAGGTGACAGGGAGAGAGGTGACATTGTAACTGATATATCTTCCTCTTTTGTCATTCTCATCGGAATTTTATTTCCATCATTCACAGGTTATAATTAACTTTTAAATTGCGATAGTCACCTTTGCATATTTTAAACGATTTTGTATTTGAATTTAATTTATATTTTACACTGGTTGATATAAGTTCTAAATGTTTACCTCCTACGATAATGTGCTTTTTTATGATTTTTTAAAAACTGAATACGCTTGCATTGCTGTTACCAATTTCCTTGATAGATTAGTTTAGGGCTGCGAACGGTTAAGATTTTCTTGATCGATTAATAGGAAAATTTTTTAATCATTAAATTCGATCAAATATAACGCACATATATTCCGCCTACTTTTAGCTGATCTGGTTGCATCGCGACTCTGCATTAGTCAATAAACACTACACTCAATCACCCGACCCTAGTTAGCTAAAACAATCAATGTTTGACGTCCTGCTCGATGTTTTCGACCATAGAAGGCTCTGACTGCCGTTGACAATGCTGTCCACACTGCTTCTCGTTTCGCTCTTCTTAGAAATGTGAGCTTGTAACGTGGATTTAAGGTCACAGCCATTTGTAATGTTGGCAAAGCATCAATGCCTTCAATTCTATTCGTGAAGTCATTAAAGTTTCGTATGCTCTGCTAACTTCTCTTTGTACATCTCAGCAATCACAGTGTCGATTGTACATGGCGAAGTTGTAGGTCTGGTTTGGAAGAGCTGTCCGTAGTCCATCATCTGAACTAGCAATTCAGTGAGCTAAAGCGACTTTCAAGTCTGCAGAAAGTTTGTCGCTTACAGGCTTTGACTGACACCACAAGAAATTCATTATTGATCGTGCTTCAGAACTCTTCTGCCGGTCACTGTCGGCAACATCTTGATATTTGAGAGGATGTTTGTGCCAAAGGTGATACATTAGCGACATATTTGAACCAAGGAAAGCAAATTGAGCATTTAGCTTATGAACAAAATGATAATTATAATGCGGGAGGAAAAGCAAGTAACCAAAAAAAGACTATTACAAAATTATTAATAAAAGTAAATTTAAAAATTATCGATTAATGAAATTTTAATCGATTAAAATGTTAACGATTAATCGATCAATTAATCGTTTATTTCCGCAGCCCTAGATTAGTTATTAGCTATTATTAGCCTGAGTTATCAAGGAAACTGAATTAAGTAAATAATATATTAATTGAATAAACTACATCCACTTGCTTTTTGGAGGGTTGATGTTTCAATAGATTTATCCGATGATTTTCTAAAGAGAGATCAATTAAATTAATCCTAACTGAAAGCATCTCAGTTTTTTTTAATAAAAATATATTCATAAGTAATTTAAACTAATAATCAACAATTTAAACGTGACTTATTTAAGCGGTGCCAAAATTCCTTCCACATGATGTCATTTTGTATCCATGAGGAGTCCTGCATTAATATTCATTTCTAATGTCATTTGTGGTCAGGCTTCATGGCAGGATCAAATAGATCAGGTGATTTGAAGGATGCTCAGAAGTCAATTCCAGTGGGAACCATCTCGGCTGTGCTAATAACGTCTTTGACTTGTGAGACAAAACCACGAATCCATTATTTAAAGTGTTTCTTTAGATGAGAATTTGATTTTTTTTTTAGATTTCTCATGCATGTTATTGTTTGCTGCTACTGTTGAGGGACAATTCCTGAGAGATAAGTAAAGTCATCCTTTGGCTATGAGTGGTCCATATTTGATGTATTTATATTATCATCACTCCAGATTAGGAGAAAGTATGGGTGGGGGTCTCATTGTGTCTCAGCTGGCCTGGCCAAATCCATGGGTTATAATGATTGGTGCTTTCATGTCTACCTGTGGAGCTGGTCTGCAGAGCCTCATGGGCGAGTTCTACATGATCTTTTATGTTATATTTAAAATCTTACAATTAAAATCTTATTTAATAACTTAATTGATCAAGTTATGCTTATTACAGGTGCACCAAGACTTCTCCAAGCAATTTCTGAAGATAACATAATTCCGTTTTTGAAACCTTTTTCATCGACCAGTAATGGGGAGCCACTTCGTGCCCTTCTGGTCACCGCCTTCATCGGTGAATGTGGAGTTCTTCTGGCTAACGTAGACCATCTAGCCCCCATAATCACTATGTAAGTCTTCAGAAAAGTTTACACTTTCATTAAAAAAAATCAAAAAAAACTTTTATCAAAGCAAAACATCGTCGTGTAATTAGTTATGTAGCATGTGAAATGGTTTATTTAAATAACAGATTAGATTGAAAGAAATTTGTTGATTTGATATCAATTTGATGTAATCATTGGCAGGTTCTTCTTGATGTGTTATTGCTTCACGAACATGGCCTGCGCAGTTCAGACTATTCTCAACACCCCTAATTGGAGGCCTAGATTTAAATACTATCATTGGTATGATGAGTTCATCTCGTTGTACAATAACATCAACAACAAGTCACTAAGCTGTGACTTTGTTTATGGCTCACGATTTTTTAATGGGACTTGAAACAGGGGAATGTTGTGTTCACATACGTTTTTGATTGATAATGTCCACCGGATATTAAATTAGAATGCAAGAAATAGTTGATAACTGATTATGTTATTCTAAGGTCCTTGTCTCTCTTTGGAGTAATAATGTGCCTCTGTTTGATGTTCATGTCGAGTTGGTATTATGCTCTTATGGCAATCGGCATAGCTGCATTTGTTTACAAGTATATAGAATACAAGGGGTTAGTTACTTGATGTTTATTTAGCCTATATTTACAACTTGAATTTACATTTCTGAAGCAGATTATATATATATAATAATAAACGACGGGGCTTAATTTATGCCGAGTTTATTGTTGGGATGTTCCAGCAAATATTCAGTTATCAACTGAGTGGTATTAACTGTAAATACCACGCTTACGCAATAATCCTGCTGCCAGTTATNTCTGTCTGAGATTTTTGTCTCGCCGTAGAACTAAAAGATAGTGAATATAATCGAAAACTAATTAAACATAAATATAACTTTAAAAATTAATTGATGGCATTTTCAGGGTTATAACAATATATATATATATGTTCGTCTCAGCATCGGTGCTCATTAGTTGCTGGATTTAAAATGACCTACACGCACCTAATTATTTCCAAATATTGTAATAAACCACGGCGCTTAATTTACGCCTAATTTATAGTTCTTTTTATTCATTAATTATTCAGTTAGCAAGTCGGTGGTATTAATTTTTTTTTGTCTTGTTATTGCGTAACGATCACTTGCGTGATTATATTGCTGATTAAGAATATTGGCTATTGTGGGATGCCGAGAGGAATGTGGGAATATGTGGGATTTAGGATCTGATGTGGGATTTTTCCGTGATGTTGAAACGACAACGATACAGAGTTTGATTAGAGTGGCATATGTTCAACAGAACTTCAAGACCACTAAATAACCTTAATTATTTGGCATAGAGCTGCTTTACAAAATATTCTAGATATAACAATTATAAACTTAATTACAAAAAATTAATTAATGTTTTATCGCCAGGGTTACAACACCATTGAAGTGTAATTAAGTGAGTAACAAACGATACGTGGTAATGAAACAAATAGTGATTAGAACTTGTGTCAAAACTGATAAAAAATGTGACATTTTTAATTTCTTTGTTATGCACTTGTATTTGACATTTGAGTAAAGAATGTTTCGTTGTCCACTGTTGGAGAATATTTCATAAATTTAAACAGTGCGGAGAAAGAATGGGGAGACGGACTAACTGGACTTTCCATCTCTGCTGCTCGATTTGCTCTTGCAAGGATTGAAGATGTCCCTATTCATGTCAAGAATTGGAGACCTCAAATTCTTGTTCTTTTTAAACTGACTGAAGAGTTCAAACCGAAATATCCGAATCTTTTCAGATTTGCAACACAAATGAAGGCTGGTAAGTAACGGATTTTATAAAAGGAAAATATATGAAGAGGCCTTTGTTAAATGTGTTTTTATTTATTTTATGTATTTGAAATTGTCGTTTGTTTCTAGCTTGTAATTGTTAATCCACTAAATTGTTGGTAAATGTGGGTGTTTTGCGTGATGCAAAATATGATTTCTTGAATCATAAAATAAATGAAACATTCTATATCAGATTTATTACATTCCATTACAAAATTCCTGAATCTGGTAACTTTGTCAAATTACCCATTCGATTTCGTAACTGAGAGATAGGGTTGATGTTATCTGATTTTCTTGTCCGTGTCATAACGTCATAAATGCTTGAATTAGTCACATAAATTCCATTTTGTCTCTGATTTGGTATTATTATACATTTTTCATTCCTTCATTATTTGTGGAAAGATAATGGGAAAGCTTAGTTAACAGTTTAGTGTCAACTAACATCATTTGTTACGACAATTATAATGTCATTAATTTATCCAGAAAGTCTGGTTTACTAACAATTTGCCAATAATATTTACAAGATAAATTTCAGCCCTTAGCCGTAACGAAATGATTTAAACGAAGGTGCTTCGGAAACACCTACAACCGACGCAGACAAAACAACCCACGACTTAAATTGGCGTTTATTTAAAAAACGAAATTTGCTTTTAAGATAGTTTTTATGAAAATGTGACTCAATCTTACACAATAACTTGAACAAAATTGTAGGGAAGGGTCTGATCTTGATTATGTCGGTGCTTCGTGGGAGATGTGAGGACGATTGTTCCAATTGCGAAATTGCTAAAAGGAATCTTCAAGAAGTATTAAAAAGTGAAAATTTGAAAAGTTTTGCTGATGTTCTCATGGCAGCTGATGTTACTGGGTGTCTTAATTACATGTTGGTTGAAGCTCTATTATTTAATCTCTCCTATTTAATTTGCATTAATTTTGATATTTATCACTAAAATATCTTTTAATTGCATCTTCAAAATTATTGTTATTAGTATTTAGCCGTCTTTAAGTGTCACATTACCCAACGTATGGACATGGTGACACCAACAATCAAATATTCCACTTGTGATGTGACAAATAACAAATAAAATGAGAAATGTCAATGAAAAAGTTAATTTAATTAAAGAGACGCGATGTTATGATGGATGACAGTCTAAATAAATGTATTTATAAGGTAAACTTAAATGTTTCATTACAAAGTATCGGATCTGGATGGATAGATCCATGTTAGTGAGTTCCAGAATCTTAGTTCTAAAACTAAGAAGCCGACACCCTTACTCGGCCACTTGATCTCCGATTTCGGGTATAGCTACAATCTGTAAGCTGAGGACGCCGACATCCACGCACCACTCTCCTTCATCATCACCTCGGTAGAGTTACGAAAAGCTGATAAATGTATCCAGAAGATCCAGCAATGGAATCTGACAAACAAACTGCAGCTGAACCCCTACTACTTCGAGTTTATGCTATTAAGTACCCACTTGAAAACGTGCCTCACCTCCTCACATCGTCACCTCCTTTCGTTTGATCTGAGCTGTTCTTTGTCGTTACTACTGAAATTCGCTTTTTCACCAACTTCCCTCTGCTTCCCTCGAGAAACTGCAGAGGATTAAACATAGAGCTGCTCGTCTTGTGTTTGGAGCCCAGTCGATCCGGCTGACGCAATGAAATCTCTTCGCTAGCTTCCAGTTCAAAGCATTATCAAATTCAAAATAGCCACGTAATACAGTGTCCTGATCACAGGAACACCACGTTATCTGTCCAATACTCTCCCCGCACATGCAAGGAGTCTGAGGTCGGATTCCTCGAACTTCCTCAAGATTCCGAGGACCAAGTTTAAAGCCAACTTTTTCAAGTTCTATGCCCCTCGGACATGAAATAGTCTTCCAGCACATCTCAAGGTCTCAGCCTGTTTAAAACCGACCTGAAGACCCACCTCTTTCCACAGTAGCCTCTGATGCTGACGCTTATGGCGCTTTACAAATGCATTACTTAAAGAAACTCTTGCGACCGGCTAGGATTTCTCCTAACGTAGCCGCCCAAAAGCGAAAGTCTTAACCACTCGGCTACCGACGCCTGATATCTTCTCACAGTGGCCTCTGATGCTGACGCAAATGACAAATGAACACATTATTATTGTAATGTAATATAATTTATTAGTTACTATATTACATTATTAAATACTATATTATGTTATGTATCGTTGTCGTTATCATTATCATTATTATTGTTATTATTATTATTATTATTATTATTATTTACTTAATAAATAATAAAAGAGCTCTTAAAGCTGTATAGACCTAGCTGTTCAAGGGCTGAGGTATTATGACCCGACAGTAGACAAAACAAATTATTAGTAAATTATTGAAGTTATTTTATAGGTTGTCCTCTAGAGTATCGATAGCCAGTGCAGACTCTTCAGAAGTGGGATGTGGATACAGGGACGTCATTGGGGGGACAACGGATAATCATGTATGTTACCCCCATGATTGGCTCTTGTCCTCCCTGACATTTAACTAGAAGCAAATAAGAAAACAAAAGTCATCTCAAGTTGTACTAGGGTTTGTCCCCCCCTGCGAAATGCTGAAATGACGTCCCTGTGTGGATGTCTTGGGATCTTTGAGATCGAAAACAACGAGTCTGACTGCCGTGTTCATCATCATAGATTTATGATATGATATACCTCAAGATGTATCGATTACGTATCATATGATATATGAGTTATTTTATTTGGTTTTTTTTCTGTTGGTTTACTGTTGTGCTTGGTTAATAAAATATATGATGAGCGTTGCTGAGTATTAGTTAGAATTATAGCTCAAAAGACTTTTCTCTTTATAAACTTTTCCAAACGTCGATAGCTGCCATGAATAATTGTTTCTCATATGTTCATCTGTTCTCATCTTCGCAGTTAATATACAATCAGCTACTGTCTAAACCACTTGTAGATTGTTCGCTGTTCTTTTCCTCATTGCACTAGTCAATATTGAGTCCTTGAACAACTAAACCTTTTTGAATCTGTGCATCATCTCTAATGAAACATTTTCCACCCCTTCACAAATAATTTTGTCCTTATTCATCACATTGTGATTCAACAATTATTTAGATTCAGAAATTGATCGAACTATATTTTGCTTTAAATTAAATTTCTATGAGAAATACACGAACTTAATAAATGCATTGATTTATTGGACAGTATTCAAGGAGCTGGTTTAGGGAGCCTCAGACACAATACGGTACTTATGGCATGGCCAAACTCTTGGAAAACAAGTCCTGAAGCACGCAGGAGGTTTTTAGGTTCTGAACTTTTTGTTTGTTTTGGTTATATCTTAAATGAATGGGTTCTATTTGTGGTCATTCCTATCAAATGACCAAGCCTTCCAATCATATTCTGTGTCTTAAAATCATTTCCGCCATATCTTTAGTATGTGCATTTCGTTCACGAGATTGTTTATAACTGTTATTTGCCATTTTCTTAAACTTGAGGCGTGGAAAAGATAAGCGAGAAAAGGTCTAAAAGTTTAGCTTCATCAAGTTGTTGTAAATTATTACCGGCAATTATTTCTTTTCTTATTTTATAACTTACTTTCAGACATTATCAAAATTATTAGTGCAAAGCATTTGGCAACACTTATTGCAAAGGGAATTGAACAATTTCCTGATAATTCGACCTCAATAACTTCGGGAACTATTGACGTTTGGTGGATTGTTCGTATCCTTTAACAAACATCTACATTGTGCTTAATTTGCATGTCAGATATAATTTATGCATAACATTGACGATGTGTTTGAGTTGTGTACTTTAGCTTGTGCAAGATGATGGAGGAATGTTGATGCTCCTTCCATTCCTCTTAATTCAGCATAAAGTTTGGAAATATTGCAAAATGAGGATCTTTACAGTAGCAGGTAAATCGAGGCTTAACCATGGAAAAGTTGCAAATGCACCAAGCATGAAATTATAAATGACATCATAGAATTTAATAAATATTCAAATTAGTTTTTTGGCTTGCCTGGTCTTTGATTAAATGTCTTTTAACAGAACTTGAAGAAAACAGCATTCAGATCAAAGAGGACATCGAGGTGTTCCTGTACCAACTGAGGATAGATGCAGTGGTTGAAGTTGTTGAAATGGTTGGTGACGTTTTGAACTGCTGATAAATAGATCACTGGTCGTAATAAATGTTCCCTCTCAGCTGCGCCGGCCTGTACCAGCGCACATATTTGTACAACCCGGCGCACACTTTTTTGAACTGGTGTAGTTCAAATGATTTTATGAAAGTAAAATTATAAAATATTTGGAAAAATTTAAAAAAACCATGTTTTCCTAAATTTTGTGAGTTGTGCGCAAAACTTTAACCGCTACTCGTTTGCCAAAACTTCTTTGTTGATTTCCCGTGATAGAAAGCAGTCAACCTATTGGAGCTCCTCCAAGTAAAATGCTAGATATCTTCAAGAAGGAATGGCTGAGTTATTTTCAAGCCAGCACAAGCATGCTACATGGATCGAGAGCAGTCAAATTGGGTGAGGCTGTCCTCTTTTGTGACAAGCAGCAAGAAATAATTTATAAGATTTGTGAGAGACGGGAGAGGAGAAACTGTAGATTGGAATATGTCATGTTACTCTTAAATGCCACTTGGATTTAGTAGAAAATTGAAGAATTTGAAACATTCTGTTCTAAGAACACTTTTGATGGAAACTCGAAAGACTACAATTGTCTGCAACGAATAAGTCATGCCCTAATGAAGCAAAATTATTAATTGATAATGTTTACTGGCTGTCAAACTGAATTCATCCGTGTTCTCAGTTCATAACCTCATGCTCAGGCGATCAAAATTACACGGCATGAATGTCACTCGCACGGTACAAGCGTTAAGATGTCAGTCTATACACATGAATCGGGTCAGCCTGTCCGCTCAGGAACGACGTGACACAGACTATTGCTGGACTCTGGCTAGAGATGCTCCATTTTATGAATAAAAAAACTTTTAGGCATGAAAACAAGCCAAAAAGCATCGAGTTGATTCTAAATAGGACTAAATTATGTTCATAATAATTCTGTTTTGTTTCATAAATTTTATTCACACAAACCTTTTGTTGATTTAATATCATGTTTAACAAGCTTAATCACAGGAAAATACCGAGGTTATTATAAATTTATAATTTAAACTCTACAATCTGCATAAAGTACAATTTAAAACATTGAATATCCTAAAAGCAGTATCAAATCAAATGATTCGAATGTCATATTTGAATTTAGCATATCGAAATATTTAAGAAATAGTTAATTTGAAGCAGGCAACTTTTCAAAAATTGTAGACCAGTGTTTATCTGGTCTTTTTAAGTGTTTGGGAATTTGTTGTCTATGGAATTGTGCTACTTTAGCTGCATGTTATATATTTTAAAATAACATACAGTTCGCATTTTGAAATATTTATTAGCATCGTTATTGTCAAATTTTCTGTCTAGCATTCAAAAGATATCAGTGCTTATACATACGAACGCACTTTCATGATGGAGCAAAGGGACGAAATGTGGCAGCTTTGGAGGAATACTGCCCGGGAATCTGTGCCAAACGTAAAACTAAATTACTCCGATAAATTGTTGTCTAAACTTTAGATTTTTGACTTCTTTGAATCCTTGTTTCAGTAAATGCGTTTGTAATGAAATTGTAATGTAATGAAATTTGTAATGAAAATAAACAGATAATGATATAAGTAATGGCCCGTGATTCCATGATGTGTGTTTTTATTTGCGTTTATTAGGTGCAGCACCATAATATCGAAGCAGGTTTCATAGACTTCAAATATCTTTCCATCTCTTCCGTATTCTTCGCAATAAGCATTCCTGTTAATGTCAATCTGTACTGCAGTTCTTGAGCTGTAAGTAATAGCGTTTAAGTAGTTAGCTTGTTTTCTGGTTGACTACATCAAGTAGATATTCTTGAAGTCCGTGCTACGTCTAAAAATGAAAATTAATTGTTCCTATTATAATTAAGCAGAAAGAAGTTGTCGATTTAAATCATCTGTTGAAATTTATATAAGTTCTAATGTGATTTTAGCTCCAGATAGTTCGTGATTCCTTCAAGCATTTGGTCACACCCGCAGATAAAGCGGTGTCAAGCACGATGGATAAACATCAAACCTTAGGCAACAGAGAATTCAAGAGTGAATCCAAATTGTGAGTCTTTCTATGACTAAATACTTATTTTAAAACATTGAGTTTTCTGGTCCAAATTTTGAATTTTATTTATAGGTGAATGTTTAATTAAGTTATGAATAATACTGTTTTCATGTTCTAAATATCCCAATCTAAGTATATCTATATATATATATAAGTAATATCTAGGTAGCCCAATCAGCAATTGTTTTATATATATTTTCCTTATTACTAATTGTAGACAAACTCACAATATAATGAGGATGCATTCTGCAATGAGGCTAAATGAGCTGATCAAATCGAAATCAGCATCTGCTCAGTTGGTTATTTTGAACCTTCCAGGACCTCCAAAGACCAAGGAAGGAGTTGGAAATTGTATGATTTGATGCTAGGAATGGTTACAAAGTGGTTGTTAATACTACAATTACGTAAACAAGTCTTAAAGTTATGTTAACCAAAAGATCGTTAGCTGGTCGTTTGGTCGTTACATATTTATGTAAATCTATGGTGAATAGTTTCTTGTCTGAAAATGTAGGAAATGCTCGGTCGTCTCTTGTACGTTTGGGCGTTCTTGTAGTCACAGAAAATTATCAGATCTTTATCATCAAAATGTTGTAAACCTTAAAACAAAACTAAGCTAAAATTAATTAATCGTTGTAAGACGTAGATTTTAAAACGATTTAGATTATAAGCCTTCCCAGCTATGTTTGATTTTTTTCTTCGAGTAAAGATTCCTATATCCACTCAATTCGACATTTTAGAAACGCCAATAAAACAGGTCTGACAACCTTAATTTTGAACTAACCCTGTTTTGGATGGGGTTCCTTCATCTATTTTGTCCAGCGATATGTGAATATTTGATATTTCAGTCATACATATGCTCTTCTGGAAACTTATTTATCAAGATTGCTTTCAATAGCCTATTCGATTTTTGAAATGAATGCATAAGTTTTCGATCTGCAGCGGCATCAATATTTTAATTTTGAGTCAAACTGATAGGAATTATTTAATAACTTGTGTTTAGACGATCTTTTGAGTGCCTTATGCATCTGAATAGGACATGAAGGCACCTTTTAATTGCTCTGCCATTTACATTGAGCCCTTCCCATGAGCGCTCTCTGGCGATGCAGGCTGAGTTGCGAACACGACGCATTGCGACTGTTGCCATATACACAACTCAAACTATTCAAAGTTTCCATGTTTATTGATGAGCTAGATAAATTTGCTTCGTATTCTTGGAGCGTTTAGATATTGCCATGATTCCTAAAGAACAATTAGGGATGTGTGTTAAGATGATGCACTTTGCATTTCTAGTTTTGTTTTGATTCTTTACATTTTCCAGATTTAGAATTTTTGGAAGTTTTGACTGAAAAATTGGATCGTGTTTTGATGATCAGAGGTGGAGGCAAAGAAGTGATCACCATCTACTCGTAAATCAGATTGGGACAACGAGCGTTAATTTGTCAAATTAAAGTTTATAAATTTTGATTGCAATATAAAAACTTTGAGCAAGATAATCAAGTTGATTTTGAAAAAATCGTTGCCAGTTGTTCTTGATAATATTTAATTCAAAAGGAAGGGATGGGGCCATGTGCCTTAAATTAATTTTACGAATTTCAATCTAATTGGTTGGGATGGCCTTTTTTTTGCGCAAAATTTGCTATTCGGTCGCTTAAGTAAGTGATTAACAGCTCTTTTACCTTATTTGAAATAAATAAATAAGAATAAATAAAATATATATATTAGCCACTCAAAATTATTTTTTTTAAATTTCAGTTCCCATCCCCAAACGTGTTAGTAATATAAAAAAAGAAAGTCTTGCACAATTTTGATGTATTCTTTTAATATTTAATGGTGGCTCAACACAAAGTTTTATATAATTAGTAGTTTACCAACAATTATTTCAAAAATAATCAACGGTTCAAAACAATCACTTTAATACAGTCAAAGACGTTAGTATAAGTAAAACACATTTACTTAAAATGTCATGATGTCTGTTATTTGTCTGGTATGTCTGCAAATATGGTGTCTGTGTTTCTTATTGATTCTGTTGCTGCAGCAATAAGGGTGGACTTGTTAGGATGTGTTTAGAACTGTTTCTGTTCCTCTCGGGGTGCAAGTTGGCTCAGAAGGTTTGATTTCTGCGAGCGACGGTAAAAGCAACAGTCGTTACGTGTTTTGTTCGCAACCCAGCTTGCACCACAACAAAGCGCCTCTGGGAGACGACGCTATGGTTTTAGCGCCCTTGAAGCTTACGCTTATGGCTCTATACAAATTCACTTATTATTATTATTGTTATTCTTGAATTGTTAGAACTGTTGAATTAAGGCCACTCTTCTCTCGGCTACGTCGTTGATGACTTTTGAATGTCTCACTTTCTGTTGACCAACAATGTAAACATTGTCATTGTCCCACATATCAGGACTGATGGTCAGGAAATGTTGTGGTACATCCAATGATGTGAAAAGCAGCCTGGTATGTTGTGATATGAAGTCAGACAGCTGCTTCTGTGGTAATATGGACTTGAAGGCAATGCGTCAAAGATGATCTGTTGTTATCTTGTCAAGTGCTACATCCACGGCTGACTTCATCTCAGGTGACACTTCCGAGTCAAAGAAACCGACTAGGTACTTCACTCAAGTGTTCAGAGAATGACTTAATTGCAGCATACAGCTTCATTTGTTTTCTTGAAGCTTTCTAAATCACGGAGTGGCAGCAGATCATTCTGTGGAGAAGATGAAGCATATGGAGATGAAACTAGGCCTTCGACCACCATTACCAATGTTTGAATTGGCCGAGAGATGACAGCTCATCTGTATGAGAATGAATGAGATTAAGCACTGCAGTCGCTTCTGCCTTTCCAGTTCCATTTGGCAATTTTGGACAATTTATGGATATTGAATAACCATTAACCAATGTTATAATTACCTGAATTACTCTTCTTAAGAAGACAGTGATTGACTGTATCAACTTTATGATGAAGGCTGCTAAAATGTCTACACTGCCTGACAGTTTCACAGCGACGCAACAATGTTTTCTTTTGTCAATACAACGTACAACAAAATTACTTTGCTGACATAAGCACCTAAGAATATTAATGACACAGATATGTAATAGAATTCTAAAAATGCTTAATCAGCAATTCATTTTAGTTTGTTGATGGAAATTTTACCAAAAAAAAATCCAATTTTAGCAAAAATTTAAAATATTGAAAAGTTTGACCTCGTTGAGCTACCAATAAATATCAATATTTCGGACTAAAAACTGGCAGAGATACTTTCATAAAAGGAACAACTTTGGAATGGGAAGATTAAAATTCGAAAAAATATATTAGCGCATATATTTGAGTGTCTTCCTAATATATATATATATATATATATATATATATTATTACATATAATTTAATATATATAATATAATATATATATAATAGCTGATTTATATTTATTCTTCCGCTCTTCGTAAAGATGATGTTATCGAATTCTCTATTTTGAAACATTGCCAAATGAGAATCGAAATTTATCAAAATAAATCTGAGGTTTGTATGTGCTTAAGAAAGCGACAGTTTACTTTCAAAATACGTGTGTTATGTGAAGGATGCTTGTCTTCGCACCTGCGATGTTTTTTATCTGATGCAGATGTGCTGCGGCGCCAGAAGGAAATAAAAATGAATATTAATCTTATCTTGTGTTTTCAGAAATCATCGTCTTATTGGCAAAGCTCATATCACGAATAATCGCTTAATTTAGAAAACAACGTTTTATCACATCACATTCTGCAGACAGCATTTTTGAAGCACATAAGAAAAACTTGGCTTCGAAATTCCAGAATAATCTCGACAACCACACTGTTCTAATTACATAAAGAATTCATTATCGAAGGTGCGGGTGTAAGGTTGCAGGACTAATTCACAATGTTAGACTATATTTCAGCTTTATATAGCATCAATCTTCTTTTGAATGGCATATGCAGTCTTGATGTCAATTTCTAAACAATTGTAAACTTATAAGTATGTTGATCTTAGAAATTGTGGGAATTAGATTGATCTATTGATG
The DNA here is from genome assembly GCA_011800805.1 of Hirudo medicinalis. Lineage (NCBI taxonomy): Eukaryota > Metazoa > Annelida > Clitellata > Hirudinida > Hirudinidae > Hirudo > Hirudo medicinalis. Next base: position 68,297 of record MPNW01000703.1, on the reverse strand, counting down.
ACTTCTTAGCAGGCATAACTATCCTCGAGGTTTACTCATTTGCTTCTCGATTATTGTTGTGAGTGCTCCATCAGAGCCTCCAAATGGCATGTTTCTCTGGAGATGGTCCTGCATTGCAAACCATCAAATATTTAAACTAACCTGCCGTTACGGAACATGCGGCTTTTAACACTTAATAAATTTATTATATTTATTTTTTCCCGAATCCTCAGTTGCATTATGATGTTAACTTCTTCGGCTTAAACGTGATATTCAGTGATGCGTGTTTAAATGTGAGTGGTTTATCACAGACATTAGTCTACTTAAACCACTACAAATTAATGTTACATTAAATGTATATGTCTATGGACGATTTAAATAAGTGTGTCTGCTTTCTCAAAATATTATCTTTCAAAATATTATTGAAAGATTTATTATTCAATTATTCAAAATTAATTACGGTTTAAATTTAAATTTTTGCAAAGATTTCAAAATATTAAACAAGAAGCATTTATTGTTAATGCATAGGAATTTGATAGAGTCTCAATGTATGCCGAAATTATTGTTGGTTTTATCCCTGTTGCTAGTTATTGAGTAACGATCACTTGATTATTTGAACTTGCTGAATATGATTATCTGTCATGTTGTCAATATGATTGTCATGTTGTCAATATGATTGTCATGTTGTCAATATGATTGTCATGTTGTCAATATGATTGTCATGTTGTCAATATGATTGTCATGTTGTCAATATGATTGTCATGTTGTCAATATGATTGTCATGTTGTCAATATGATTGTCATGTTGTCAATATGATTGTCATGTTGTGAATATGATTATCTGTCATGTTGTCAATATGATTGTCATGTTGTCAATATGATTGTCATGTTGTGAATATGATTATCTGTCATGTTGTCAATATGATTGTCATGTTGTCGCCTAAAACTGATTCTATATTTAACAATATAAACATAATCAATATAAACTTAATTACGAAAATTGATTAATGTTTTATCGCCAAGGTTACAACAATAATATGAATATATATCTTGTATAACTGCGTTAAAGCCTAAAAGAGTGGTTTTGGCAAATAAACTATATTTAACAATTTTAAATATTTATTTAATATTTAACTATTTAACATTTATTGTCGAATAAATAAATGATTCTTCACCTGGTCAACAAAAAACTTAAAAGACCAATAAATCGTTAAGAGTCGCAGCTGGCCTTAGTGGAAGTGCAGTTAATTGAATAGCCACTCAGTTAGTTATTGCACATTAGCAGTTAATAGAACCAACTTGCTTCTCAAGCCTATTGCAAAGACAACGTTCAGACGGAGCTTTAAAGTAATAAATAAATCAATGGAATTTATGACACATCTGTTTTCCTTTGTTTGAGAAGAAACAGTTACCAATGCTTAAAAGCAGATAAATAGAATCGACTAATCAAACTTTAATTAGGATTATTTTAGCACATTTAATGTTGGACAATTGCAAAAATCAGCTCAATTTGTTCAGCACAATGCGCCCGTATGCTTCTTATAAATTCTCATGCATCACAAGCCTTGCTCAAGTTTATCAGCGGGAAGGCAGAGGCAGGCGCTTTTGCAAAGTTTGGAGCCAATCTCAAAATTATGTTTTGCCAAGAAAAGGAAATCTAAGCCTGTATTCTGCTTTATTATATGTTAAGCAATTAAACCGGTTTATTTAAGTAAAATGTCTCTCTCCGAAGTCAATGTGTCCCAAGGATTCCTAAGAATTAAAAACGAGCAACCCAAAGTTGAAAAGTCGTGTCCGTTTATCATGCCATTAAAGTTGAATCTGCTCATATTTTATCTCGTCCTCTTTTCGACATTCGTTCTCCTACTTGCTGCTTCTATTAATATTCACTTCCGACTCTCAAAGACTCAGCAAGAACTTTCATGTCTGCAGAGAGATTTCTCAGAACTAAAAAGAGAAATCAGAGCTACAAAGGGACATGTTGATGAGGCAAGTGTTCAATGCTTTCTTACAGCTTGATATATACTTAGTTACAATTGGCAGTTTAAGAAAAACTTAATAATTTATGACACAAGGACATCCAAATGAATACGAGCTGCAATTGGTTTTTGAAACGTAAAGTTCATGCATGAAAACGAGCGGGTTTTGTAAAAAGTTAATTTTTAAATTTAAAGCCTCAAATCTCAAAAATAAATATTAAAATAGTATCATTAGTATTAATGGTTAATTAAATAATAATATTTATATTTACTTAAGTTTAAAAACTTATTTTTATATTAAAAGTTATTGTAATTTTTTTCCGTGCCACTTCGACGGGCCGCAATCTTGAATCTTGAAAGCAGCAACTCGACATTTAGAAGTTCAGATTATATTTAGCAGCCACTACATAAAACAAAAGCAAAATGCTTCACTGTGATTCATTGTACGTAACCGGGAAGAAAACTTAATGTAAAGTTGGTTCATTGAGTACTTTGGAAATATGACACCATCTGGCGCTGTTTTATTCTTAAATAAGCGATATTCGCCCTTCATTGCCATATTATGATGTCAAACTACGATTCTTCATGACAAACATTTACCATTTGTGCGGCGATTACCTCTTATCTTACTTTGACAACAAAAAGAATGGCGTTGTTCTGCGAGTGATGACACGAGAACTTAAACGGCGTAAATAATAAAACACTTTGCAGTGGTCAAAATCAAAATTGAAAGCGAAATGATGAAGCAAAACATCATCTTCGAAGGCAAATCGCATCGCTGGCAGAAAAATATTTTCTGCTTCTAATTATTACAATCCTCAGGCTTAGAATCTATTCCAAGGATTCTCCATCACCTTCGTCGTTGAAATTTTCCCAAGGCGTGAGGACGGCTTTAAAATTTATTCTAAAACTGATCCACTTCTCTTTCCTTTCATCTTCGGTCGTGTGAAAGAATCCTTCGATCCATTAGATGAAAAGTGAAGCTCATCTTTTTGTAAGTTAATGGAAGTCGAGAATTTTGTAATTTTACTAAATAAATTAAATTCTTATAAATTTCGAAACTGTGGAATTGCCTTTGTGAACGAACTTATGCTCTCACATCGTCCAATCAAATCATGACGATGAAAATGTCTCACAACAAGGTTATAATATTTGAATTCAATCGTTTATTACCGATTATCGTACGAATCCAGAAATTGGATCTCACCGTGATCAAAAGTTTATGGAGCTCAAAATGCTGCTTCCTGCGTGTTGCTTTGATACTTCTGTCTGTGAGATGTACTTGCTTTGTGGGAGCTTTGTAAAGAGAAATACAATTACTATTTCATGAAATCACTCCCCTGAAGCGACAGACACCGATTAAATATATTATTATTGTAATTAATATCTTTAATTCGAATAAAACAGCTAGTAACATATCCACTTCGAATCATTCACTCCTCCTTCCTTTCATTCAATCATTCTCCCTAGAGGAGATGTAAATAATTCCGGTCGTAAATGTATGAAGTGAGACATGCAGAGATGATGAATGATGATGACGACGAAGGCGATGGTGTTGCATTTGTTTCCATTTTTTGCACTTCAAGTTCTCAAGGTGAATTGGTTCTCAAAGTCAAACGACTTTTATTTCAAATTACTTTTAGTGCTGATTTTTGGGTTGGCAGCATTTTAATGATGCTTTTTCAGATAATGATAATGATAACGATGATGATAATGGTGGTGATGGTGATGATGCTAAAACATTGCAATGAGCGAATCATTTCTATAAAGATTTCTAAGACTCGATCGTGAAAATAATATTTTTATTTATTTTATATTTATGAAATTATAAATTTTATAATATATTATATATTATATATATAAAATTATATATTTTTTTATTTTCTTCTTATTATTATTATTATTATTATTAAACATGTTTAATATTTTTAAACTATTAAATCAAATTTTATAATTGGCATTTTAATTTAAATACTAAAATAAGATATTATAAATAGCATATCATTTATTAAACAAGTATCACAATATCATAATATGCAAGTACTCAGAATCAAAATGTAATTTTTAAGCTTTCCCAGTCATCATCACCGTCATCATCGATCAAAAGAATCTCGAGAGAACTTCACCAATGTTCGTGTCTTCCAGGTGGGTTGTGTGTTAATTATTCAATCCACTGACGTATCTCATTCTGACCGATGATGGCATGCCACTAAATGCTGACAATGAAAATAGGGCTTCAATGGTGGACCACGTGTTTTATTTCCTCTTATAACGTTCAAAGTCGTGCATGATGGAATCCAACCTATCAATTTCACCCCTTGAACTCTGCAATAACAAATATTTAGAAATCGTCTTTGAATATAATGGACGCAGCTAAAAAACGGAATTAAAAATTCCGTTGACAGCGTCGTAATCATTCTTCCTGAGCCCAGCTGATTGATTTAATCGATTGTTATCAAGTAGAACTCTGAGACTCCAACATCCGAGGTTATGAATAAACAACATTTCAATATTTATTTATAATTATATATTCTATATTTATTCAATAATTGATAAGTATTCCTATAAAATGATAGGAAATTATTTGTTTTAGATTTTTTTACAAATTTAAAAATGTTTTAATTACTCCTTCGATAAACAAGCAATAGGTTGAAATGATTTCACCACTTTGAAGAATTTAAAGCAAATTATTGAATGATATTTGTTCTTGACCCAATTTATTTTTTATTTTCCTTATTAAATTTTATTTCCTGCTCCGTTGTTTCCAAGTTAAGTTGAAAGGTTTATTTGGTGATGAAATCAAATCGAGCTCACTATGCATAGATGTATCCCTAAAATTAAAATTTACGAACTGTGATGGGAAGCAATGAGATTACGTACTTAAAATTTTTGTAATTTACGTACTTTATTTTCGTAAATTCAATTCAAAACAAAGAAATAAATCCAAATAAAAGATGCGAGATAATTAGTTCACCGTTGCATTTTAATTGCTAATTTTAATTAAAACGTGGTTAACGTACAGCTTCAGTGATTTTTGGGAATCTGAAACTTCCTTTAGAATGGTGATCTTGCGAAAGAACTTTCTAAGGAATCTCAAGTTTTATTATTATTATTTTTATTACCTCCAAGAAGCATCCGGGTTAATTTTTGCCAGGTGTTACTACTCAGTGGGTGGCATTGCGGGCATGCTTTCCATCTTTTGCCATAACTTTAACCCTGCATCACTTTAATAGACATTATTTGCCAGTTTGTGAGTTCAACAACAACCACAATAACATGAGTTGCTCGCATTTATCGCATGCAAATGGCTTGCCGATTTATTGCAAAAATTGATTAAAGACTAGGTAATGGAAAAAAGTGAAATATAAAAATTTAAATTGAGTAATGACTTCATGAGAGAACAAACATTTCGCAGTTTGATTGATGTCGACAAATGACTAAACGATGTCGTCATATACCCATATTGGTGAACGTTGATAAATCAATGAGGATTACAAACATCTCCTGCATTCTTTCAATGTACAATGAAATAATGTTAATTTGCATCACCGAAGACAACCACAACTGACAAGCAGGAAAAGTAACAAATAAGTTTCTAGAAAATTCAGGAAAGGCATGTTCCAGCTACAGCTTTTTAAACCTTGTCATTATGACATGTCTAGACTGATGACTTCTATGAACTGGAAAAAAAACAATTCCTTTATTTCTGCAATTCCTAATCAGAAGGGGCTTGAAAAACGTGTTCATATCATTGAATTATTAGAGACTGTCAGTGAGAATGATTTGATGTCCTCAGTGGAGACATGGCATAACAAAAAAAAAACTGTGCAAAGCCAAGAAGTTAACTAGTTAATGATTTTCGTCGACCCAGATACGATGCTGGGATCAGGAAGCCATGGCGGATTTGAGGGCTGTTTAGCATGTAATATACATCATAGTTTCAGTTACAACAACAAATACTTTGAAAGCTTATTAGGTTGTTAGATTATCAACTTCTTCGGACTAAGTTACCAACACACTTACCAACAATTTTATTTTGAGTAACTGCTTTATGTTCATTAAGACATTCCACAAATTTGCACAATTCCATCGTGAACAATTCACAACATATTTTCCAATTAATCATCATAAATTCGTTATAAACATTTTCTCCTCATTTTAATGTTCAATACCAAGAAGTGCCAGTAATATGCTCTTTTAATTCCATGTATTTTTATGTTTATTTTTTATCTTTTGAGTGCCTTATGTATCGGAATAGGCACGCCAATCGAATGTCTTATGGTGGGGTGAGGAGGCTGTCAACCTTCGAAAGTTTGGCCCTCCTTAAAACAACTGAAATTATGTTTCGGTTCATGAAATTATTCGATATTAGAAACCAGGAACCGTTTTTTATGAATATTTTAAAAATTTGTAATGCTAGTTTTACATTAGTGTAAATTATTTTTGACACAAGGGTAATTAGATGCAGTTATAATATAAAAATATTGGAAGCACTTTGTTGCAGCTCCAGGCAAAGTTGCATGAATTTCGATGTTCTAAATATAGAGCGTTGGCTTACTGCCTATCAAAACAAACCCAATAATTCGACATCTTAGATGATTAAGCATACCTATGCTGCATTTATTTATAACTCTGCAATTTGTTTCCTTCCTTAAAACTTGCATTTGTAGAATAATCCGAAGCAACAAACTCACAATGTTTTACGGATTGAATGCTTCTTTATTAGAACTCAGTCATCGTAAATAAATATTGATGATATTACATTTTAACACAACGTTTTACAAATCTCTTAAAAAAATAGCAAAGTGCATTTGTTACAGCAGCAAAGAGAATTCGTTATATATTATCGTCTCCGAGACATGATTTAAGATGGTAAAAGAACTTATTGTCTGTAATAACCTATTTGAAGCATTCTTTTAGATGTCACTGTGACTATTTAATGTTCTCAGGTCCTCCAGGAAAATCAATAAAGGGTGAAAAGGGAGCCAAAGTAAGGCTCAATAAATTCAGTTATACGATTGTTTTCCTATAAATTGTCTTAATCCACAATTAAAAAAAAGGAATTTTTTTAATTTGACAAAAGGTTTAAGTAAAATTAATTTGATACTAAAAGACTGCATCTAAAGTTTCACATGAAAGATGGGCACTTGCTACATTAACTTTTGTAACTTAATCGCCTTCTTGCTCAACTGAGTAGATTTGTTAAATTCAATTGAAATTGAAGGTGATAAAGTTGGCGCTCAAAGTCAGAATTGTGTAGAAAATAATTTTTTCGACGTCGACAACCGTTAAATTGTTTTATTTAGCGCATGTTTTCTTTTCATAGGGTGACAATGAATTCCTGCTTACACCAGGTCCTCCTGGGCCACCGGTGAGAATTATTTGAATTGAACAATTATATGACTGTCGTCAGGATGATTGCAAAAAAAAAACAAAACAATTTCTTCATGATAAAATTTTGTAAAATATTGTTAATTGCATCCTGTTTAAATACCTGGCAGCACTTCCGCGAAAATTATTGACCCATAAGTGGAAAATTTGAGTCTCATAATAGAAACAGAGAAGGAATGTTTTCGAGTGGAAACTAAATGGTTGCCTTTTTATGCTTCTTGTGTGCCTTCTGTTTGTTGCAGTTTTTCAATTTTTCAAAGGATGATGCAATTGCGTTTATAATTTTGATTACTCATTTTTAATATCCTCATATTTTTGTATTTAACCGATCTTTTGAGTGTCTTATGTATCTGTGTCGGATGTGAAGCATTACAAACGTCCAACAATTTATAAAGTGTCGCTTCCCAAGCGTAGGATTAATTGCAATATGATTACGTCATTTACGATTTTAACATAAGAAATTACAACCAATTTCAGGGTCCTAAAGGAAATAGAGGATTCCCGGGTTTTCCCGTAAGAAAATAAATTGATAAATTATAATCTCTATATATATATCTTGGCTAGATTATAAACCTTAAATATTTTTATGGATATGTTAGTTTTAATATTGACCTTTATTAAATATTTTAAACATGAATTTTGACACTAAATGATGTTAGTGAATGATGAGCAATCAAAATGTCTTTATTACTCCAGGGTCCAATAGGTCTGGATGGACTGCGAGGACCTCAGGTAAACATCATTCTTCAATTTATGGTATTTACCAATTTAATCGTGACTAATGTTGCTAGATAATACGACAAATAAATTCAATCTACAGCATTTCAAATCGACCGTCTCTGTAGAGATCATTTATTTATTATGTGAATATCATTGTTACAATATATTTTCCAAAGACAGATATTTTTATTCCAGGGTTTTATAGGCCCGCCAGGTCCAAAGGGGGAAAAGGGAAATAGAGTTAGTGAAAGTTAATAACAATATTTGGTGTATTTATCGCAATTAAATAATTTTTTTTTAATAATAATAAAATAGGTATATTTATGTAGCACCGTAAGCCATCATGTTGCTGCTTATTAACTTTTATTACACAACTGGATGATTAGGTCGGTGGTGCTTCCAAAAGGGGTTCGAAACCGCGCTGCCATCGCGAGAGGCGGAACCCTTAATTATTGGACCATCAGGAGCACTATAAGCATCAGTAGTAGTAGTAGTAGTAGTTTTAATATTTTAGTAATGTCCTTAGCATAACTTGATGAATCGGACAAATAAGCATCTTAATATTTATTTATTTGATGTCCGTTGAAGTCCGTTGCATGACTAAGATGAGATAAGCATCAATGGTGCTTAATCCATTTATATAGCGCCGTCTCTCAGGGCGCTTAGTGGCGGTGCAAACTGGGTTGCGAACACGACACATAGCGACTGTTGCCTTTACCGTCGCTCCCGGTAAGCAACCCTCCAAGCTATCTTGTACGTAATGTGATCAAATGAATAAATAGGACTTAAGAAACATATTTGAAGAACACATTAAACGCTCTAAAACTGTCATGAGAAACTTCCTGAGAAATCCAAAGGAATATGGAAAGAAAAATCTTAGTGGAAGACCACCAATGTTCTCAGAGAATGTTAGACAGAATTAGAAAGGAAAGTAGACCTCCAAAAGCTACCTCAAGACCATCTCCAGTTTTCTCAATCCCTTTGCTAAGAGTTACCATAAAAATTACTTTTCCAGCATTCTGTTCCATTTACATCGTAAATGAAGCGATGGTATTTTTTCAGGAAAAAGTAGTGAATGTCATGGAATGGCCAGTGAGCTCTCCGGATTTAAATCCTATAGTGAATGTTTGGAGGACTCTGGCAATATACCCATAATGGATACATCAGTGAAATCAAGATGCATTGCTAAATAAAAGAAAGAAGGGACACAGTACATCATATTGACACTTTATTTGAATTAAAGAAATAATTTGGAATCCTTATAATTACATTAGAAGAAATTTAAAGATGTGACTAATGCGACAGCACATACCATATATCTTCAGATTAAAAAAAATTTCTACATTTAATACACTTTTAAATCAAATAACATGTCAAAATGTGAGTTTGAAAAATAATGCCTTCAAAAGTTGTCGTAAAAAATCAAAGCGCTCTTAAAGATAAGCCGACCAATGTAAATTCCTCTTCAGGGAACGATACAAGTTGCTAATAAGATTAATTTTATTAGGTTTACTAAAATGTTGCCTCAAAATGTCAGCTCACATTTGATTGTTGGACATTTAAGGTTTCGCAAATTAAAGGTTGTGAACAAAATTTCAAATTAAAAATTAATAATAGTGCTCTAAATAACATTGTAGGGTCTCTCCTTTATCGAACATTCAGGAAAAAATGACGTTTTGGAAGACGACTTTGGAAAGACTCTGATGACAAAAGTAAACTTGCTTCTATAATATTTGTTTAATTCAAAATTAATTTTGTACTTGCTTCACTGTGAAACTATGATGATCTCAAGCCAGGAAAAAGATCTGTGAAATTGTACGATGGCAAATTTGGATACACTGAGCTAATAAGTGTGAAAGTTAGACTTTTTCGTTTCGTAAAGGCTGTTTATGCTTTTATTCTCACTTGAATTAATCAGTTTAACTTCTTTCCATTAAAGGGTTCAAAATATAAGGTCATCATGATTAAGGTACCAGTTCTTTAATGAAATCCTGATTTAAAATAATTGGTTAATACAAATTAACAATTGACGCGGTTAAGGGTGATCCTGGTAAGTCTGGAAAATCAGGAAAACCTGGAAGCGATGGATTGCCTGGACAACAAGTTGGCATTGAAATGCTAGTTGTGCATAGTAATATTTAAATGAATACTTGTAATGTGAACCAGGGTCCACCTGGTGTACCAGGAAGTGTTGGCATACCTGGACTACCTGGACCTCAAGGTGCTGGGGGTATTAAAGGAGACAAGGGAGACCATGGCTTAAAAGGCGTGATGGGTCCACCTGGAATGCCTGGTATGGATTCACATTCTGCAAAATGTGGACCATGTGTAAGTAATTTAAATGAAAACGTTATTTGGATAATATTATCCATGCTTGGAGCACTTAATGACAGACTATTACTGAAGACCTAATGACCAAATTGCGAGGACCAGTAGGTCAACGGGGTCCGCAAGGGGAAAAAGGAGATCATGGTTTTCCAGGAAAAACCGGACTACCAGGTGATCCAGGACTGCCGGGAGAACATGGTTCGAAAGGGGACAAAGGTGACTCTGGAGAAATGGGTCTCCTTGGACCACCTGGAGAACAAGGAATTCCTGGTCCTCAAGGCACTGAAGGTCTCCCTGGCATGCCGGGCGAACCTGGACTCGTTGGAAAGAGGGTAATAAATTGGTGTATAATATACATATATTTTATTTGAATAATTAATTGATTAAAAACAATTTTTCAAAATGTTTAAAAGATATTAAATATTGTATACATAAAAAGAGTCTTATTTGAATGAAAATGATTCATGGTAGCCACTTTTGATATATTAGAAAGAGAAGACCGCTTGTTATCATTCTTTCTAATATTACTTTTTTAAGGTTTTTCACATTTAAAGAACCTATCATATTTGATGAAATAAATATGAAAGCTGTTTTTTAAATGAGTATGAAAGAGCCAGGCATGATTAATTAGTATTTACTTGTATGATTTAATGGATCACGTTTGCACATTTTGTGAAAACCTTAGAACAACATTTCAGGTGCTCGATGCTCCCACTAAGATCTTAATTCGCCAGAATTAAGATATGTAAAAGCCAAGCTATCCAGGCGATTAGCCATTATTTTAATTTTTAGCAGGCAAGGCATGCCAATCTTAATCATGTGGTTATATAGTGGACATTAACTATAAAATATTCGTCAATTAGGTAATTTGTTTTCTGGTGACTGCTCTCCCAACTAAAATGTGATTATTGGGTCATTCCTGTAGATGTCTCGTCCTACTTTCTCCGATTAATCCAAACATCTTCATGTGTCCTCCGCATATTCAATAAGCAATTTCATAATCGATCAACTAAAACTTGTGAAAAATTAATTAATTACAAAACTAAATGCTTTTAAAGAAACGCTTTTAGAAAATTAACTTTTTTTACTTTTAGGGGGCTAAAGGAGACAAAGGTGATACTGGTAGAATTTCAGGAACGCTCTTGGATGGAACAACAGGATTTATTGAAGGTCCTCCAGGACCACCTGGCTTCCCAGGTGCACCTGGGAAAAAGGTTAGTAGAGCAGAAACAAATATTTCTCATGTGCTTATTTGTAAATGTTATTGTAATTGTAGTTTGATGATTTGAAATTAAAGCTGGCATAGAAAATTAAATCATAATTACGTTCTGTAAATTTATTAATTTCTATCGTTAAACTACATTATTTGGTTAATAAATTAAATGTTTTGGTTGGGTAGTCCAGACCAAAATCAAAATTTAAGAATTACTGTTTAGTAGTTTCTCCATACTATTATTGTCTTGTTCCGTCGTTTTTGTTTCCTTTACGTCTTAATTTAAGTCAAATATTTAGAATTGTTTGCCCAACTGTACATCAAGTCCTGTGCAACTATAACTTCCGAAGTATCTTTTTTTTAAATCTTAAGTTTCTTTACGTTTTATATTTGCGATATTCTGTTGACATTTGAATGTCTGGACATTCTACGCAGTAAGCAATCCAGAGTTATGTAAGAAATCTGGTACATTTCAAAGCAATTATTCGTCGTGAGTATCGAATAACTCCGTAGAAATGGTGAACATTGTCGTATGTCTAATCAAACAATCGATTATAGATCCTAGGTTAAATATATAGTTATGACAAATATCAAAAACATTATAAATATATCACATTGTTTAGAAGTGTAACATAGATAAAATCTAACATTTTTTAGAGTTGAGTTTTATTCCACTCGCCAGCTTTTCTTTAAGAAAGCGTCTCCTTTTTGCTTTGGCATTTTGTGAGAATGTTTCCTTTTTTCTGAATTATTTTTCCACACTAACCTTTTCTTTGTAAGATTTGATATGAGATGTTTTCAGATATTAAAATGTTCCATCATAATCTCCTATTTATAAATAACATCTTACTTAGGGAGAGGTAGGTTTACCTGGCTTGATTGGACTACCGGGAGAAAAGGGACAAACTGGAAAGAGAGGACGAAAAGTGAACTTTGACATCTCTTTAAAGAGATATCCAATATTAAATTTGAGCTTTTTTATTTATTTAAAGGGATCCGTTGGACCTTTGGGTCAACCAGGACTAATCGGCCCTGTAGGAATGAAAGGAGCAAAGGGAACTAAGGGAGATATGGGCCTTGTTGGACACCAAGTAAAACCATAAATCACTATGAAATACTTAGCTCTAAATTAAATGTTCAGTAATAAATTGATTTTTCAATTTTTAAGGGTCAGGATGGAGTTCCAGGTTTAAAAGGGAGCAAAGGCATTCCGGGAAAAGATGGACTCCATGTAAAAAGTTTCTTTAATTGTAACACAAACTGAGCATTTTATTACTAATGCAACATTAACACTTTTGCAATAATTAATAATTTATTTAGTCACTTCGAAGTACATTATGTAACACTGCACATGTATTTTGTTAGATATCGATGCTTATTTAAACATATCTTTCGATATTAAATGCACTTTATTTGTTGAAAAACAATCACGACCTTAAGAAATCATCCGTTGGGAAAATCAATATGATAATTATAAATAGTAAAACAGAAAATGATTGTGCAGGAAACTGGTTAATTAAATAATCTAATTATTAATATTTAATAGTCATAAATAATTCCTAAGGCTAGATTTGAAGATGTGCACTGTTTCAGAAGATTTATTATCCTGAGGAAAAGCTTCTAAATCCGTGCAGGATATCCCCACATCATAGTTTGTACGAGAATGATGATGACATCCGATGAGCGGATTGAGATCCCTGGCTTGATTGCAAAGAAGAGGTTGATGAATTGGTTTGGTGCCTTAGTAGTCACGAAGAATTAGGCATATTTCTGGAAGATCGATGTCGAGAAATCATTTTGTAAATTAAGTTAGGCCTTTTGAACTAATTAAATAAATTACACTGATAGAGAACGTTGTTTTTGTATTTCACTCAATTGTGTAACGACATACAGCAGAATATGTATCCCACAATCAAAGCATTAGCATCAAATAATTTAAAATAAAACATTTTATATGTACCTCGCAAATTCCCGATGCATCATGTAAATTTTCATGATTTCTACCACTTGTAAGGGATTACCAGGACAAAAAGGAGAGAAGGGAGAAGTAGGTCTAACGGGAGAAGTTGGAAGTTCGGGTCTGCCTGGATCCCCTGGGATACCAGTAATAAAACCAGTTTCAGTTTTATTTTCTGAATGACCTTACTAAATAATTTTATTTACAATGTTTATAAAACGCTTCTTTCAGGGCGAATGTTCAGCTTTCTATTACGATAACCTGAATCTCATAAAAACAGTTTAGTCTTCCTAATTTTAATAATTCGCTTAAATAACCGATAAACTTAGAGGTAATTGTACGATTTTTCAGATATCGGGACCTCAGGGTCCGATTGGCCCAATGGTTAGAATAATTAGTTTACAAGCTTATTAGTCATATTTCGAATGAAGTTCCAAATTCAAAAGCTTATCATTATTGCTTCGAATAGGGTCCCCAAGGACCATCTGGTTTAAAGGTACAACTTTGTTTACTTTACAACTATTATGGACTTTAAATCATTTTTCTTATAGATATTCTTCTTAAGTGGTAAACTTTTTTTTTTAATTAATGAAAGGGTGAAACTGGGAGTCCTGGAGTAAAAGGAGAAAGGGTGAGAAATAAATAAAATAGGAATTTGTTTAATGAAATGCCTCCAATGCTGTTAAAATGTATATATTAAACAAAATAAAATAAATAATTTCTGAAGGGATACACTGGAACTAAAGGAGATAAAGGGGATGCTGGAAACCAGGTAAATCTCGCGCTCTTTATTCATCATTGTTTTAAATCAACGGATTAAAGTGTGAATTTTATCATGCCTAGCATCCCACTAATTAATCGTCAACAAGGTTTAGTTTAAAGCTATCATTGAATATTAGATGGGGCGCGGCCGAAAAAACCCGATCGATGTTGAGTTAATGTATTTTATCACACCACAATTTCTCAGATATCTGAATTATAAATCACTCATTTTCAATCGTAAAGCATAGAACTTTATCTTCTGAAGCTAAAACTCCCCCGCTAAAACAACTAAAACGATATGCCTAATGAAGAACTCGTGTGGTTCCAATATGTAAATGTCGCTTCTAATTGTCAGCAACTAAAATTAGGTTTTAATCGACAAGTAACTGACTATTTATTGACTTATCCAAAAGATTTGCGACCACATGAACCCAGTTTGTACGATTAATTAAACGGCATCAATCCGTTTGTCAAAACTCAGTCTGGGTTTAAGTTCGGTTGTATACCTTTTCAACAAGAACTGTTGTAGTCATCCTTTAAATATAAATTCATTATTTGTGGTTATTTTATTTGAAGAACATCTCGAAATATCTTACTAAAATCACAAATTAGATTTAGAGAATAATTCAGTGTCTTTTGAAGCTTAGTAGTCAGTTTCGTAATAGCGCAAAAGTAGCGAAGACTAGAGCGAAGACAGCCGCCAAGACAGCTCGGGCAATCCAGAATCTCAGATACTCATATCGATTATTCAGTTCGACTAACTGAATACTTGCGCAATATACTTTTTAATTAACTTACTAGTTTGCGGACCCCCGGTTTATTACAATATTTATCCTTCATTAATTAAACTATATTTAAATTTAACATATTAAGGCGCACCTTAATATGTAATTTGTATGCCCATATAGTGCTTATGAAATAGTGCGCAATTGAAGAAGATAAATTGAATTTTAAAAGGTTAAAATATTTAAATACAAATATTGATTTGACACATTTGAATCTTGTTAAACAATTTTTTACAGAAGGATGAAATAATGCTGTTTCTTGATAAAAGCTTGATAAATTTAGGAATTATTAATTAAGGCTCAGCCAACCTGGAAACAACATTCACAATAATTCCGTTGGCAACTTACAGACATTTCAGCTTTTGAACACCAAATTTTGTCAATTTGAGTAATTAGACTACATTCAAATATCTGCACTTAATGTTAATATCAATTTGCAAAAAGGGTGTGATGGGTCCAAATGGAAAGCCAGGAAATCCTGGTCCAGGAGTAAGTGGCATGAGATGTAAAACCTAACGTCATTCTTTCCACTGACATCTCGATGTTCAACATTTCTAAACACATGTGACCGTTCAGATGTCTCACAATTGGTGTATATTATGTAGTATATATTATATTGTATTATATTATATTGTATATATTATATTGTATTATATTATATAGTATATATTATATTGTATTATATTATATAGTATATATTATATTGTATTATATTATATAGTATATATTATATTGTATTATATTATATAGTATATATTATATTGTATTATATTATATTATGTTATATTATATTGTATTATATTATATTATATAGGGGTGGACAAACTACGGCCTACGGACACAACCGGCATAGATTTCGGAGCTAATTTTAAATATAGAAAAAATAAGAGAACTATGTCACTTTAAGCCGATTATAAGATATTGTAGTATATCGTGAACGTTTGTCGAAATTATACTTAAAAATTATATTCAAGCTGAATTATCTTTCTTATGGTTTAGTTTTGACGTGATAAGATCGATAAAAGGGAGAAATGAGCGATGAAAAGTAAATTTTCAAAATTAATTGAGATTTTGACGAAAGATATTTTGAATATAACAAAATTTATGAAAATGACGACGAATTTGTGTTCAAGGAAAAGATGCGCTCATATGGTGATTTTTCAGATATGCTTTATTTTAAATTTAACTTTAAGAATGTAGTTTTCTGTGATTTATCTCATTTTTCTTATTAAAAATAATAACATTTGTAAATAATAGCAATAATTAAATAATAGGTTTTAACAGAGCGTCAGTAATAAGTGAAGTCCGCCATCGGTCATGCGTGGATGCGTGGAAACGGCGCAGCATCCAAAAAGTTTGGCCACCCCTAATGTTTTAACATTTAACATTATGGAAGCTTATGGATTTATTAACACTTAACGCAAACATCTAACACATAACATTTGCATTGGTTATTTTAGTGCATTTGAAATACGATGCATTGTCAAAAACGAAAGAAATATTTATCTCAACAAAAAATATTTATTAAATTATTAAATTTATCAGTAATTGTAATAAATAAATTTCTAAAAAATAAGTAAATGTGTATTTACTTTAGCTTCCCGTGATTAATTTAAATGAGCACTTATTTAGATAATTATTTTGATCTTTACTTTCAATATTTAAAACAATTTTAAGGGAACTGACGGCCTTCCCGGAGAAAAAGGATCAGAAGGGAAAAAAGGAGAGGAGGGTCCACCGGGATCTCGCGTTAGTGATCGAAATATTTATACATGCATATTTCATTTTTACAATATTTCGGAATTAAATGTTTTTCGATGCACTCTTTAATAAAATATATACGCTTGTATATCACCTGGAGGCAACTTTTTCTGATATATGCCTTAATAAAGTTTCTTGATATCCCCTCCTTGGAGCTCACAGACAGGTATCCTCAGAGGAGTTCCCCCATCTTCAAATCTTCTGGCCCTATGTTTCGGGGACCGCATCCGGATGTCCACGCTGCGAACCCGAGGCCGGTCCATTTCTTCCGACAATATCGAATATATTGGCCAAGGAACTGGCCCCGACGATTCGATGGATCATTGACACCGGAGATCGACGGCTTACCTGCAGCAGTGGTTTCGAAAGACTTCTTATGGCTTCTCATTTGTCAGATCCAGAATGAGGCCATTTCTGCAGCCTCAGAGAGCCTTCGTTCTTTCTTGGGTAGGCAATCCAATCTTAGTGCGGAAAGCGATTTGCCGACTACTTGAAAACTGCTGCTTTTGCGGCCTCACACACTTAATGAAGGACCTGGTTATGTCGCCACGTATACCGACCTCATACCGTACATATTGGCAAGGGCATATGTGCAATTGCTGAGAACATGATGCAGTGTCTCGGTTCGGCCCAGAACCCGCACTTGCCGTCTTCCATTACACCCCATCTCTGCAAATTGTCCCTGGAAGGCAATTGGTCGTACACTGACCTTATCGCGAAGGCAACCTGGAGCGGGGACATCTTTCACACATTGCTCCAGGTAAGGGATCGATGTGCCACGTCTTTCCACGTTGTCCACTTACCCTGCTGTGCTTGCTTCACTGCCCTAGTGACTCGGTCTTGTTCCACTTTTCGCCTCCTTTCCCAGCTAATCATAGCAGCTCTGACTGATGAGACCTTGAGACCATTCATAACATTAATCGTGGTTTAAGAAGACTAATGTCTATGTGATAAACCACTCCTATTTAATTCAATATCCAAATTTCGATAGTCCTATTTTAAATAGTTCCACCGAATCTGAATGTATTGTCCCCTCATTAAGCTTGTTCCACAGATTAACTACTCTCGTGCTATTCTTCGGAGCACCTTTGCGAATGACATAATGTATGTATTATATATACATAGCTTTGAAACATTATTCCTATTAACATTATGATTCTATATTTCATCGCTGATTGTGTGCTGCAAAAGCTAGGTAATTCAATTGCAATGACAAATTATTCAGGGTTCAGCAGGATCATTTGTTAGTATGGTTTAAATTAACAACTTTATTTTTATTAATTGATTATGTATTTATTCACGATGTGCTTGAGGTGAATAAATGCAAACATAAAATACATTTATTGTTTGAATTATATTCGTTGAAATAAATTTGCAATTGTATCAAGAAAGGTACAGCTTGAAAGATTAATCAGAAATATGTAGCTTTTAAACTTGAGTTTCTGGATAAACAGAGCATTGGTATGGCTTAATATTCACTTTGAATACATTCAACTCAAGGGCCCACCAGGATTAAAAGGTGAAAAAGGTGATAGGGTAAGTTTTTAAATATAAGTGTTAAGCAGAATTTAACTCATTAATGCGTTCTAATGCTTATAAAGTGGATATCAAGAGTGATGATTTCATATTGTATAAATGAAATAGTTCCATTCATATAGCGCCAGCTTTGGTTAACCATTTATATAGAGACTTATGCCATTGATATGGTACCTATTCTCAGGGCTGCGAACACAGACAGTACGAAAATTTCCATAAACCTCATGAAGAAATGCAGCTCTCTTAGTTAATATGCCTAATCCCACATACAATTGTCTAATATATCTTTTTGGCATATATCAATACTTAGATCTGTTCCATCTATCATTTAAACGTGTTATTTCTTTTCCAAATTAAATTGTGTTGATTTTTAACCATTTCATTTTATTATGTTATTTTATAGATGCATTGTTTTTGCTTTGACGGCCTGGCTTTTTTTTTTTGGTGTGGAATGGTGTCTGACATCCCTTTTGGGATATGAAGACATCCAGTGCCACCGACAGAAGTTTGATAATGGAAAAGCAAAAAAAGGTCATGATTGTAGAATTTTAATATTTTAAAACCCCAGGCGGGTCCCAAAATATTGCCGGGTCTCTAAACACTTTCCCCCTCTCGGCGGCTCTGAAGACACCTAAAAGACAGGATAACTAAATATTATTTGAAACAACAAAATATATAATGCAAATACAGTTGCATCTCAAATTAATTAAATAGGGTCAGAGGGGCACAGACGGAAAATCGGGAAGCAAGGGAGAGAAAGGCGATCAGGTTAAAGAATTGTTTTAATCAAGTAGCTTGCGCGCACCACATCCTCAATAAATTGGGCTTCGTTGTATTTTTAGGCAAATGAATTTCTTAACACAATGAATTTAACTTAAAAAGGGAGTTCCTGGACTCGACGCACCCTGTCCTATTGGAAAAGATGGGTTGCCCCTGCCTGGTTGTGAAATGAAAACTTCAAAGTATTACGAGGCTAGATTTTTACTCATTTATGCAAATTTCAATAAAAGTATGTTAACTTTGTTTGATTTATTGATTTATTTAAGACAAAAATACGACTAACAAATTTAAACCAATTATTTTACTGGTGCACTGCTAAAAGCTGGCAGTTGAAGTGTTCATAAATGCATACACATTCTTGTTCTACTAAAACTTAAGACCTCTATTTAAAACTTTATTCACTAAATAAACAATATTTAAATTAACGGTTATTTGAATTTGAAAAGTTCCAAAAATAGACAAACTGAAATTTTTCAGAAGAACGATGAAAATGACTTCTTTGACAATCGATAATAAAGAACTCTATTCAAAAGTATTTTCAATTACTTATTACCTTAATAAATGTTCTGTTTGGACCTACCTTTGGAAATATTCATGTTGTAATGTGAACTGAAACATATTCGTTACTACATTGTTAAATGTTTGATTTTAGGCCGTGACTTTCCAATAAAAGATCTAAAAATCAGCTTTAAAAATATTTGTAGCATGGAAGTATTAATCGAAATCGTGATTCATAAAAGATTACCAAGCAACCAAATGATTTTCATGAATCAAAGGCGAATGAAGAATGCCTCTACGATATGCCACATAAGAAAACTTAAGCAGCTTGTAAAATCTTGTCTGAATCCGGAAAATGTAATGCTTGTTGGGTCGTTGCATTCGCTGGGTCATTGAAATTATTTTCGTTCGGTATTTGATTTCTTCCTAATCTTTCTTGTCTTAACGCGTAGGTATCTTTAGCTATTTCAAAATCACTAAGTTCAGATTGACTAAATTGGCTGTCTTTGTAGCTTGGAAGAAAAGCTACTTCGATGCAATTTCCCCCCTTCAGCTGAAGTTCGGGTTATTTCTTGCTGACTATCATCTCAAAGTGGCACCAGTTGTGGTCTTTCGAGCGATTCATCATTTAAGCCAAGAGAAAAGATATTTATAGATGACACAAAGTGCGTTTAAAATAAATACACCGGGTTTCCTGAAAATACAATACACGGCCGTTATACTAGTTTGTTCTCCATTTCGGTGGATATCTTATATTTTGAGTACAATTTATCGGTACATTTACTCATTTATGTTACAAATATTATTATATTACAGGAGGCAAGATTATATTCATTCATTATTATCAGAATATTAGAATGTTTTTGAAATACCTAAGTGGTCTAATACAGTCATGTTATCTTCTGAAACATCATCATAAATCTCTCAACCATGAATTTCTTGCAAAACCCTTTCTCATAGAACCATTGGCCCCAATCTCTCATACTCTCAATATCTCAGTTGTCAACATTGCTGTCAATAACTTTATACCATGAATTCTTCATCCAATTCACAATCTCTTACAGGTTAAGTTTCATTAAGTTTCCACTCTGATGTCAGTGATTCCTTGAAAGGATTGTTTATCGCATGATCAAAAGTCTAGAGGTAAGAAGTCATACCTGTGGGAATCATTATTTGATCTATTTTTCTCTCTGCAAGGAAGTTCATCATATCTTTAACATGGTGATTGCTGGCTGAATCCCAGACATCTTTAGGCACCAGCCAAAACAAGTGGCAGCATCAACTCGACCCACTTCCTTATAACTGCTTGTGTGCACCAGACTTTTTTGGTTTCAAGAACATAAATGTTTGAAACACGTTCTATTTTTTCTTTCTTGACCTTTGTCATGATTAGTGAGGCTTTCTTTCCATCCAGACGAATTGCCAAAATATAGGTAACACGTGTGTCAGTGACATGACATTTACTAATTTTATTTCAGGGAATTATTTTGTTGCGCGGATGTGTTTGTATGCGTGATAGGGTTGTTGAATCGATGGCATGATGCGTTGGAATGATTGGCTGTGAGCTGGCGTGTTCTTCATGTTAATGAGCGTGGCTGGCAATGGGTTTTAATAAAGTCGCGCAGCGTTAGTGAAGTTAAGTTGAAATCATCTCAGTCACTAGATGAACTCCTTGACAGTCATGCCCCTGTCAGGAAACTATCCATTCGAGTCGGTCAGCAAGCCAATCACCAACTCTCCCACGAGGCAATCGAGGCCAAGAAAACCTGTCGGTGCTTGGAACGTAGATACCTTCGTCTACGCACCAACGTCGCCAAGCAACTATGCAAGTCTGCTAAAGAAGCTGCCAAGATTGCCATCCTAAACTCCAGGGCCTCCTCCATTAAGGAGGAACTCAACTCGGACACCAACCCCCGTTCCATGTGGCGCTCCCTCCACAAACTCCTTCACAGT
>MPNW01000703.1:6435-18586 GCA_011800805.1 Hirudo medicinalis | reverse complement strand
GCACTGAACTATCTATGCTAATGTAGGAGCTAGGAGCGGCAACTTCCCTTTTGTTCGTTCTAGTCCTAGTTGTGTGTTAGGTAGTGTGGATTCGTTGGCGAATAAAGTAGTTGTCTGTAGTGTCTTGCTGTAATCGACTAACTGCGAGTTACAACAGTAATACTAGACGACCCTGCAAGCATCAAGCTGTAGAATTGAAGGTATTCCAAATTTCCAGTTGGAATTTTCTGCCAAAAAAGTGCCCAAAGAGGAGTCCTCCGCGTAGATAAAGCCATTGGGGTTCAACCCACGGCCACAGTCTGGAAAAGGCCGTGAGTCATTTGGAACCACTACGCAGTAGCCACAATAAAAAAATAAACTTTCTCGTCTTGTTTTGCCTTAAAATAAATTGAAAAAAATAGTTTATACAGATTCGTTAAAAAAAATGGGTCTCTTTAGACCGAACAACGGGTTATGTATAAATATCGTATAAAAAATATTCTGGTTGCCCCACACTTTACCAAGATTACATCGTCAGCGTTGATATTCATTAATTATTCGTTCAGGTTACAATAAAAAAGACGCAAATCGGCTATCAGCCTTTTCAGCAGATCTCAAGCATGTCATTTAATTCAATTGTTAGAATATAAAAATTAAATGTAATTTTAAGCAAACCAAATTTTAATATTTGTATTATTTTAAATAGTTAATTTTAAAGTAATACAATTATTTACAGTTTTAACTTTTAAAAAATGGCTGCCGCTATAAACCCCAAACCACAAAGATGCGTGAAAGAGGAGCTATTTCTTGTTCTAACTCCATCCACGACAATGGCACTGAAGCACTCAACAGAGTATATAAAAGGCAATACTTAAGTAGGATGTCCTCCAAAAGCTTATCAACAGACAAGACTATTTTAAGCAAATTCAACCGGCTAGATTTCATATGCTTTTAACAATGGCTTTTATGCAACCGGCTTGGATGGAACTCATACCGGCAATTTTTATATTTGTTTACAAAGCCTAGCTCCCCCCCTCATGAATAATACGTAGCTTCAAAACCAGGGCAATAGCTTTCGGCTTGCCTCTTAAGCCTATGAATAATTAAGAATCTTGTTATTGTCCACTCCTATCTACAAACCCAAATCAGCTCCACACTATGCAAATTCATTGAGTATAAAGTTTCAAAAATATTTAATTATTTTAAAACACAAAATAATACATTAATAGTTTTCTCTTTGCACCTATACCTATCTACATAATATTTTCATAGGCGCAGCAAATATTGCTACAGATACGTTTTACTTTTAGTTGAAGCTATTTGGAGACATAGCAATCCATTTTTGTTAGATTAGACTCTGACAGGCGTTTGAGTGTAAGGACAGTTTTCAAAATGCGTGACTATTTAGGAAAAGATCAAAGGAAAACCAAGGATGATTCTGGTGAAACCGACAAGCCGATCCAAGGTTAGCATCGAGTAACAGTAATTTATTGCATGTCATTATGAGCGATGCTCGATCAGCAGATTATTTCTAAAACGTAATGTTTCACATATTTGTTGCAATTTAACTATAGGTTCTTTAATATACGATATATTGATTATATTCAAACGTTAAATGTCAAATAAACTGGGGAAGGCAGGTATTATTCATAAATTTCTAATTATGTAAACATTTTTTTCACAGCATTGGATGAAGGAGATATTGCCCTTTTGAAGACATATGTGAGTTCAAGTGAGTATTTGTTTGAAGTAAGTTTTAATTTAAAAATGACATTTTAGGGCGTGGGCATGTACCACAAGGCTATAAAGGCCACTGAGGATGATATTCAGAATATATTAAAGAGAGTAAATGAATTAACGGGCATCAAGGAATCTGACACTGGTCTTGCTCCTCCTGCTCATTGGGATCTTGCTGCTGATAAACAAACTTTGCAAAGTTAGTGTCTTTAGCAAAACAACTTCATTTACAAAGTGAATTAATTTTTTCAAATTTCCCCAGGTGAGCAACCACTTCAAGTGGCTCGATGCACAAAGATCATTAATGCTGATAGTGATGATCCAAAATATATCATCAATGTTAAACAGTTTGCTAAATTTGTTGTTGATCTGAGTGATCATGTGGCACCAACAGATATTGAAGAAGGCATGAGAGTGGGGTAAATATGTTTTGCTATATTTCTTTTCACATAAAATTGTTACAAATGTGAGTTTGTAACAAATGTTTTAATATTTGTTAATTACAGGGTGGATCGAAACAAGTATCAGATTCATATTCCTCTCCCTCCCAAGATTGACCCAACTGTGACCATGATGCAGGTTGAAGAGAAACCTGATGTTACTTACAGTGATGTTGGTGGTTGTAAAGAGCAAATTGAAAAATTAAGAGAAGTTGTTGAAGTACCATTGTTGCATGTAAGCTTATCATCTCATACCATTATGAATATTACAAATGCCTTATGAATGCATAATATTGTGATGTGTTTTCAGCCTGAAAGATTTGTTAATTTGGGCATTGAACCTCCAAAAGGTGTATTGCTATTTGGCCCTCCTGGTACAGGAAAAACTTTGTGTGCCAGAGCAGTAGCAAACAGGACTGATGCTTGTTTCATTCGTGTTATTGGTTCTGAACTTGTCCAGAAATATGTTGGAGAGGTAAGTTAGTTTTGTGTTCGTTAATGCCGGAAATTAAGAAGGATACATCATATCAATTCTAACACATAGCGTGACTTTTAAGGGTGCTCGAATGGTGCGTGAACTCTTTGAAATGGCTCGTACAAAAAAAGCCTGCATTGTGTTTTTTGATGAAATCGATGCTATTGGAGGAGCAAGGTATGATGATGGTGCAGGTGGAGATAATGAAGTGCAAAGGACAATGTTGGAACTCATTAATCAACTGGATGGTTTTGATCCGAGGGGAAACATTAAGGTTTGTCAACTCACTACAACTCATCATTAGCTCATCTGTGGTGTTTTATTTTTAGGTTCTCATGGCAACTAACAGACCTGACACTTTGGATCCTGCTCTAACCAGACCAGGAAGGCTAGACAGAAAGGTTGAATTTGGATTGCCTGATCTGGAGGTGATTGTGATTTGATTTATTATCTATTTAAATAGAAGTTTTTTATTTGTTTCTATGAACACCAGCACTGTTAGATTCAAAGGTAGTCTAGAGTGGCTGCTTTAGTAATTCTATGATTTAATAAAATAATTCAATTTTTGACAGGGAAGAACAAACATCTTTAAAATACATGCCAGGTCAATGAGTGTGGAAAAAGATATCAGATATGAGCTTCTGGCCAGACTTTGCCCAAACAGCACAGGTTGAATTTGAATGATTGGAATTCATATCTGCGTTGATCACTTCCACAAATATTAATTTTGTAGGTGCCGAGATAAGAAGCGTTTGCACAGAAGCCGGGATGTTTGCGATAAGAGCCAGACGCAAGATGGCCACAGAAAAGGACTTCCTTGATGCAGTCAACAAAGTCATCAAGGCTTATGCAAAGTTCAGTGCAACACCCAGATACATGACCTATAATTAGCCTGAGTTTTAGAATTAAATAAATGCATTTATGCCAAAGAGAACTTATGAATGACCATCTCGTTATTGTTTTTGGTTATTGTTGTATGTTCAAATCTCACCAAAAAAATATTTGCTCAAAGAAAATGTTGTTTTATTACGCTTATTATTATGTCCTGGAAGCCGAACTGACACTCACGGCGTTAAAAACATTAAAAACCTCAAAATGTCAGTCCCAGATGCTCAATGGTGGCAGGTCACATAAACCCTACTTTTGACAATTTTTTTAGTTACTGTTTTTGGTTCATCAAAAAGTTCCAGATGCTCACAGGCCACCTCTTGGTCCTCGAAACACAACATCAAACACCGGTTCCAGCTGCTTGCAGGCCATCTCTATCAATTATGACTTTTTTGACTTGGACGATATCATTTATTCCAAAATCCCATCCATACTAACTTTGCCACCAGTTCCAGATGCTCCACCCTTATCAAATCAAGATGCTAACAGGCCACCTCTTGACACTTTTAGTTACTGTTTTTGGTCCTCAAAACACAACATCAAACACCGGTTCCAGATGCTCACAGGCCACCTCTATCAATTATGACTTTTTTGACTTGGACGATATCATTTATTCCCAAATCCCATCCTTACTAATTTTGCCATCAGTTCCAGATGCTCCACCCTTATCAAATCAAATGCCGGGTTTGACCACAAGATGTGATTTATTCGTAACCAAAGTTATTTGAGTGGGATGAATCTTGAGGAGTGTGTGGCACCAATGCCTGGACGACCATGCTTGACTGGCTTGTAGGTGATGCTGAACTCCCCAAGGTAATGTCCAATCATCTCAGGCTAGAATAGAACAGAACAGAAATATTGAGTAAAAGAACAGTCAACTCTAATGCTTTGCAGATATAACCTTGACTTCAACTTGGTTAAATGTCTTTCCATTGTAGATGCCAACAATGCTCCCAATCATCTCAGGAAGTATAACCATGTTCCTCAGGTGTGTCTTAACACACTAAGAATACAAAATAGTGTAAACAAAAACTATAAAATAATGATCACGAAATTCCTACCTCTGGTTTCTCTAAGGCCGGAGCCTCTTTCTTGGCCTTCCTCAATCTCTTAAGCAGTGCCATGTGCTTTCTCTTCAAACCCCTCTGCAGTCTCCTTCTAATGCGGCAGCTGAAGTGTTCGTTCAACTGTTCGCTATTTGACAAAAATAAGTTTAAAATGTGTTTCAGCGTCCCATAGAATTACGATTTAGATCTTACATGCTCATATCGAGAAGTTGATCGAGATCTATGCCTCTGTAGGTGTACTTTTTGAAAGTCCTCTTTTTCTTCTTTTCAATATCAGCATCGGCCTTAAATTTATAAATGTTGGAAATGACAATTTGTTTACAACTATAAAAAATAATATGATTAATGTTAACTCCGGACCCACCATATTGATCGGTTGACGTTACGAACGAAAAGGAAGTAATGAAAGACAAAGACTATACCATGAATTTCAAAAGTAACACATCTAAAAAATATAAAAAGTTCACAAAAATGTTTTTTTTAAGAAATTAAGTTGTTTTAAATATAATGTAAAAATTGCGAATTATTTTTAAATTATGAGGCGTCATAATAAATTCAATGTTCGTTCGGTTTATATTTATTTACCATAATTGTTAGTAATTGACATTAAATATGTATTTTAATAATATAATATAAGCAATTTTGCTAATGTTCAAATATTTATAGCTGCGGATGTATTTGTCCATAAACTGAGTGAAAATTTAATTGGAATGAAATTTATTTCAAAGTTGAATTACGAGTGTTAATTTTTTTTTATTTTCTAATAAATATAATCCACAATAATTTTGTTCAGATTGATGATATTAAAATTTTATAAATCACCAACGTTTGCTTCCATATCAACATGAGATGGTGAAGATTATTTTAGAACCACTGCAAAAATCAATTATACTTATTTTTAGTTGCGAGCTTTGTCCAAATGAAATATTTAGTCAAAATTTAAATGAATTTATAAATGCGAAGCAGCAGCTTATACGCAATATAAAGTAAAATTAGAATTTACTTAAATTTAAATTTTACTTCTAATAACCATCACGTTTTGCTGTGCCGAGAAGCGGGTGTGTGCTAACAGGAGAAATTCGAAGAGATGTAATAATGCAGAAATGTCGCGATGCACGGCATGAAAACTCACTGCTGGGAGTTTCTGAAGCGCAACGATCAGACCTTTAATTACGTTCGATAGACGAGTGTTGCGAGATATTTTTGACAGCTACTACTCTCTTGTGGATTCACGAAACTTCGTGATTTATAAAGCACATTTTATTTCGTAGAAGAATTTATGTCGACAATTATAACACACGTAAATCACAAACTATATGAAATTGAAATCTTATGTATCAACGATATGATTTCATATATAAAGCAAATAAATAAAGCATATATAAATCAATAATGAAGAATCAAGATCATCTAACAAAGACTCAGAATCACAAAGAATCACAAATTGCGACTCTAGAGGAAGTGCGTGAAATAGTCAATTTACGATCTCAATTATATAGTTGCGAGTGCGCTGATTAAAACCTTTAACGCTATTATTAAAAAATTGTTATTACTTTAAACTTTAACTTTGGACTTATTTAATTTTAAATTTGAAACTCGATTCTTCGTGCGACAAGCTTCTTCGATGCCGCGTCAACCAAACATCGTGCGTCGATTGAAAATGCATTTTCTAGAAAAAGTTTTCGAAACAAGTCCGGGCAACTAGCCCGCATTATCGACATTCATTTGCACGAAGTTATCCTTAATAATGAAATATTCCAGACAAATAAAATTGGTCGCGTTAGATGAAGCCAATCTTTTGCTACAATCGCTAGATGTACTACTAAAACATCCCAATCGAAGGAATGAGCTTAACATAGAACATGTTTTGAAGTTTATTTTATTTGATCTTTTTAAAATAGTGTTATGTTATAACACGTCAAAAATTCCCTCAAGCCCTGATTGGAGAGCCAGAATCATGTTTATCAAGAGTACTTAAGAACCGTGTCAACAAAACCTTCGTCGTATGATTTTTGCTCTCACGATGTTCTGTCGTTTCTAATTTCTAAGATAAATTTCCAAGATTATTTTACCACGCCCCTTCTTTTTCGTCAGCCAATCGTGGCTTTCGAGAACCTTTGACTGGCATAAAATGGTCCACCTAATGCAATATTTTAACGACGGCGCAACGTTAAAACAGGAAGAAGTGAAGACCGGGGATGAAAGTTACGTCGTGAGGAAGGTTAGCATAACAATGCATAAAATGTAACGTAATCAATAAAAAGTCTCTTTTTTAGTCTTACTTTTTTAACGTTTTATGATTTCGTTACCGCTGGTTAGTGGATCTTCTTAGAAGCTTTTAGAAGGCGAAAGAACAGATGGCCTTTAAGAAGCTACAGCTTGGGCATAAATGCTAGGTATGTGATCTCATGTCCATGGCAACGTGGAATTATTTTGGGCGGGCGCAGATGGAACAAAGAAACTCGAGAGATTCGAGCAAATAAATGAAATCTAGTGAGGATCGAGTCCAAAGTGTGTAAGCCGTTTCTTTTGCAGATAATATGGTGGTTATAACAACACGTCCAGTTGAAAAGGGAACAATTTTTGGTCCTATACCAAAATCGATGACTCTAGCGGATCCTGCAGTTTTGATTGGATATAGAACATGCGACACATTTCCCGATGTTCATACTGTAAAGGTAGTGGTTCACACTAATTGAAATATTTAAATAATTAAAATAGTGCTCTATTTAGCTGGATCTTGCAAAACATGTACAAGGTGGAATGCTGGCGGAGTGGGTCCCTTACGTCCAGTCGGCAAGACATTCCGAAGAACAGAATTTGGAGGCCTATTGCGAACAGGGGAAAATGTTTTACGTGGCATGCAAATATGTGCCTGCCAACTGCGAGTTGTTTGTATGGTATGAGGAACAATATGCAAGGCTTTTCGGAGTCCCTCAGTTGGAAGAAGATTGCAAAAAAAGTGAGAACATTTTTCGGTTTTGAAGTTCATCGTCAGTTATTTGGTATTCTTTCAGATAATTTATACCGCTGTTCACGATGTGAAGAAAGTTTCATTTATCCAAACTGTTTGAGGGCTCACATGAAATTCAAATGCAAGCAGCGTAATTTGAAATGCAATCAATCACGTAGCGAAGAAAAGCCATGCCACCTGCTCTCTATATTTCAAAATGATGTTTTGTTCAACCCACATCAGATTTCCTATTGCCAAGATACTTTCAAATCCACTTGCAAGAGAAAATTGACGGAGCAGGAAAATCAGGAAGTTAATAAAAAAGTTTGCGATCGTCAAGCGAGATCAGTTTCTGAAGAATCGCACGATGTTTTCCAGAAATTTTCCGCAAGTGAATTAACTGACCTCACAGAATCAAGTTCAAGTTCCGGTCCTGGTCAGATATCGGATATAATTGGCATTAGTTCATCTATTTTGCCGCCAACAGAAGATCACGTCGCCATGATGCACCAACATGCACTGATGTTTTTCCAAAACTTCCAGCCACAACTTCGAAATCCGTTGTCATCATTAGAAATGGTGAATTTCCTTAACAATTCATCGGCCTTCACTATCATAAATTCACCGACCATCTTCGTCAACCAACCAAACAATTTAATTAGCAAATATCAGAACCATTTGCTCACTCCATTCCAAGGAGATGTCGCTTTTAGAGGACACGAATCTTCATTTTTCGACGTCCAACGCGAAGCGTTATTCCAAGGCAGGAAAATCACATCACATCCCCTCATTGAACCTCAAATTTCTCCACCCCTGCCGTCCACATTTGCCGCCCTTAACCTCACCCAAAACTGGTGCGCCAAGTGCAACACTAGCTTCCGAATGACATCAGATCTCGTGTACCACATGAGGTCTCATCACAAGCGAGACTTCGATCCCGTTAAGAAGAGAAAGGATGACAAACTCAAGTGTGAGGTTTGTGGAGAGTCTTTTAGAGAAAGACATCACCTCACCAGACACATGACGTCACACGTTTGATTTAACTTTATGGGTTTTAGCTTAGTGAAACTCAAACGTTTGGTTAGGACTGTTGACAATTTGAATAGTAATGGACAATAATATCCGTAGAAATAATTTATGGCATATTCCAGCTTAAGCAGTTGGAAACAAATAAAAAAAAAATCATAAAGCCTTCAAATTTCACAGACTCTTGCTAACCGCTATGCTTTCCATTTTAATTTGGAGAATGCAATCCGTCTTTCAGAAGGGCGTATGCAATGGAAAGTACAGATAATCTCAAATGCTATCTGGAGTTATGAGATTAAGGAAAGGAATGAGACGTAATTGAATTAAATAATAAATTCATTGCCCCTGCAAGAAGGTCGATGTCTGTCTCATCAATTTGCACTGTCGATAAATTTGGGCCCATGTTCCTCGACACACTACTTTGAGCAATTTTAATGATTCATGCTATCCTATGTTCCTCATTTTCTTTAAACACTTTCTACCTGTCTACACCTTTTTAAACGTTTTAAAACTTTACTTTTACCTTAATCATTTGAACTTCTTATTCCTTACACACTTATTCCCTCGTATCTTGTCCAACTTGTGAAAGGTATGCAATGAGATTTAAGCCTCGATATCACGGCTCATTGAATGAGGCCTTAGTCGATCTACAGATGTCAGATGTCGCTGTTGACGCAGTTTCATCCAAAGTAATAACGCAGATGAAAGTCACGTGACAAACATGAGCGAGGATGTCTGAAGGAAATAAATCGCAAGGGAGTCCATGATGTATGTCCTCTACGTATCTTTCCGCCTCGCCTGCTTCTGTCTAATTGAGATTAACCATCTGCAATGCAGGACCTCTTATTTACAACTCATAGCACGCATTCGTGACTCGAGCTAGTCTGTGATAACTTGAAATCATCTTAAATATGCGCGGTCTAGTAAAAAGATAAGAAGAACAGGAAGAATTAGATATGTATTTGTTGATAGAGAAATAACGCTAAAGATGAACGAACACGGTTAATTTTGAAGACACTTAACATCTGTTCGATCGGGAAATTTATAATTTTTGATTAATAATTATGATTCCATTTCACTGCCCAAGACCAACGTTGCGTCAAAACACCTGCCGCAATTCAAGTAAACAAATCCAAAAAACGCACAACAAATGCACCTCTGATTGAAAAGTAAATGCGACATAAAAATGATCGCAGGGCAATACGTGCGCTCCAATGAACAATGGTTACTAAGCAGCCCCTTTTAGAGTCGCCAAAGCGTGACTGGAGACAGCAACAAGATGCGAGCGAATGGGGATCTCGAGAGTGGCATATGTCACTCCTGGGAAGAATAGTTGATGCGAGGAAGTCTGCATTATCTGACAATCAGATATAAAATGGAGGATCAACGAGAGACATTTTCAGATGTTGATCAAAGATGAGAAATTGAAAATTTTTCTTGGAATTCGTGACCGTGCAAAAACTGTGCTTGGTGTGCCATGAAAGCCATAAAGAATTCATACAAGCAACTGATGCTATCTGACAATATGCCTCCCAGAAGAACTATCAAGAAACGAATCTGAGGAGTCTCCATCTTGTCATATTCACAATTTCATGCAAAACAACCACATTGAAACATTCACGAAAATTCCTTAAAAAATACACGAAGAAAAATATTTTAAGACACGAGTTAATTTTGAAATTGGGAATAGCACGGAAAAAGACTTGAGCAAATGGAAGTCTCGCTGCTGAGCAATGAAGTGAAATGACTTGCAGTTTTCAAGATGCATACACACACTTGATTAATCCACAATTTCCTCATCAAGTAGACAATACTCGGCTGATTAGAATCATGCTTTGCATTCCTTCATCAGCTCGACGCTTTTATGTCATTGCATTCCAACAAATTGTGACAAATCATTTCAAACGAATTAACTCAATATTGACAAGAAATTAATAATTAATTGTTATTGCTTTACAACAACATCGAGGAGTCTTCTTATCTGTGTCTTTCTTTGTTATGTTTGGATCAATCGAGAGGACGTTTCTGCTTCATTTGTGAATTTCGACCGTCGTTTGAAAAATATGATCTTCGGATCAGAAGAGCAAACCAATTCCGTGAGAGGAGGGAACAGCTCTAACATGGACGGCGAGTTTAAACGCGTTTCATCAGAGGAACTAATCAGAAATGTCTTCAGCAGGCAAGGAATCATAACCACTCGAGCAGGAAATTATTGGAAACAACCACTTATGTGTTCTCTGCGCTATTTTTAGCACTTTCGAGAGAATTAATAGATGTCGAAAACTAAGGAAATAGTTTTGATTTTCAAATAATTATCTATCTATATTAAAATCTATCGTTATTTCTTTAGTTGATCTCATCGATAGAAACATCGTGTGCAACGTTCTGTCGGATGTAGATAAGGTGATTATTACTGGGCGTTGTTGTGCCCCTGCAAACCAAGGATTGTCAGTCTAAGTCTGTCGAATTATTTCCACATAGGATAAGAATTTGATTTCGCAACAGGAGAATTCTGATTACAATGCGTGCTTAAATGGGATTTCAATCGGATAAGCATGAAAATACTTTCAACAATGGACTTTAAGAATATTAGTAAGAAACACAAACATGAGCTAAATTCTAACATGCTTTCATGGATTTCATGACATAACGCTGGAGAAGGTACAAGATGATAATCAAGCCATCTCGCAAGACACACGACGTTTTCTCGGAAAGTTCCATTTTCTCCTCAGTCATGGGGTCATCTCTAATTGGAGCCGACTCAGACGATAACAGATTTCAGTTTGAAAAGGAATACACCCAAAAACAAGACGGCTGATAAGCTGATTTATTCGATCGCTATGTCGTATCTCCATGAGTCAGATGAACCAGAACGATAAAAATCTTCCTTTTTACTAAATATTTATATAACATATGGGTTAAATATATAATATAGTTAAAACTTTTCTCCTAGCATAAATCTAAAATTTTAGAAAGTAACATGTATGATACATGTCTAAGGATTGTTGATTTAGCTCTATAACTTTTAGGTCAAAATAATTTTTTAATATTTAAGCAACTTATTTATATACATAGTTATGTTTTAATGATTTTCGTAATTTTTGTTTAGGACCATTTCTGGCATAATCGCCAGAGTGACTTTAATTTATTTTAACTAGAAAATGAAAATCTAGCGGGTTATATTCGTTTTTCTACGTACCATGAAAAACTACCAGGACGAAACATTCCGTCACTTTTTTTCGTAAACAAATAAGCTGTTGCCGGCTATTAGAAAATAAAACTGTTATTATTTATATCCGTTATTACGGAATCTCTCGCAGCGTATAAGCAGTAGGCACCAGTGAAAAATAACTTTTTTTTTTAAATGAATTGCTTCAAGCTGGAGTAATTAAATCATGCCATATTATGATAATATTTAAAATTTCAAAGCTATAGGACGCTCCATTCAAATCTTAATCGCATGTTCATTTCTGCATTTATGACCTTATCATATAAAAATAGTCCTTCAGCTACTTTTTTGATTTAATTAATTAAAATTTTGCCACAATCACTTAATATGAGTTTATTGACAATAACTAAGATAAAT
>MPNW01000702.1:72387-84814 GCA_011800805.1 Hirudo medicinalis | reverse complement strand
TAACAATAATAACAACAACAACAACAACAACAATAATAATAATAATAATAATAACAATAATAATAATAACAATAATAATAATAATAATAACAATAATAATAATAATTGTAAGAATTACGTCTATATTTATATAAGATATATTATCTTAGCAACAAACCTTGATATTACCAGCGAATTACTAAAACGTGACCTGCATCTCGTGAGAGATGAGATGAAGATCAGATGAGATGAAGATCAGATGAGATGAAGATCAGATGAGATGCAGATCAAGTAAATCAAGAGGCTGAAAACCGTGTGGCTTGTTCTATTTCAAGGTTGTCAGACTTTTTGTGCTCGATCGACTTTTTATCGGAGAGCCTAGAAAATATGCTGATGTATGGGCGCGAACGATGATGACGATGACGATGACATGATGATGATGATGATGATGATGACGACGACGACGACGATGATGATGACGACGACGACGACGACGACGATGGTGATGATGATGAAATCGAAATGTCAATTTAAAAGCGTCACATGAAATCAACTAAGACGAATCCAACCGTCGCGATTGACACATCGATATTAATAATCATAATTTATGAAACAAAATAACGTAATTATTAATAATCATAATTTATGAAACAAAATAACGTAAATATGGTTAAATTTCGTTCGAAGAATGTTTAGAAAATATCGTGTCATTGTCAAGACTTCCATGATCGCCTCAAGACGAGGGGCGTTGAATTTGCTTCGGTTCAAAGAGCCTTTACTTGCTTTTATTGAAGAGCAGATTGAAGGACTGATGAGGATTTTTGTGCAATGAAGGATCATCGAACATGATTTGTGTTTTCATCTGCCTCCTTGTACAAGTATTTGTATGCGAATATCATTATTAATATTTCTTCATAATAATAATAATTATTATTGATGTTATTACTCGTGTACGGGTATCATTATCAATAATAAGAAATAAATGTAATCGATCACTGACTTTGTCAGACTTGATTTCTTGTTTAAGTTAATTTAATTAATGGTTAATTTGTGTAATTTGTGGCGGAAGAATTGAAATAATATTGTTTTAATGGATATTCTTGAGTTTTTAAATGACTTTTATTGATTTTTCAATTATTTCAATTCTTCAAATATTTCATAAAAACATGGAAATTTAAATTATCAATTATGAATTTAACTGCAGGCTCGTGTTTCCACGTCCGTGTTCAATGCTTACAATGACGATCTTTTAGATGACGACATACTTCCTGGTAATAACTATATTATTATTATTATTATTATTAAATTATTTCCTGGTACTAACTTTATTATTATTGTTTTTTAAATTCATTATTGAAACATGACAAAAAAACCATGTGTCCTGCAGATGGAGAGTTGGATTCCGTGCTGAGACAAGACAATCGCATCGACAAGACCACTAGTGGAAGAATGCATCTAAATTCATCATTCTTTCTCAAGCATCATGATGATGACGACGATGATGACGACGATGATGATGATGATGATGATGGTGATGGCCTGACCAATGACGATTTACTTGATGACTTTATCGAGGATGATGATAATGATCATAGTAATAGAAGTGCTACGCCATTTTCAAGGACAGTCGTTTTGACTGAACTTTTAGAAGAAGTTAAAAATGAAACTGAAAATCCAAACGAAAGCGAAACCAACATGGAGAAAATCTCAACTCATGTCGATGAAGCAGACGAACAAGCAACAAACGGCACAACACCCGATATCAGGTCATCGACTATTATTCCTCATGTTCCAAAGACAGGTAAGAAGTTAACTTAAGTACGGATAACCTTTTACCGAGCGATAATTTTATTACGATTAATACAAAAACATTATTCTGAATTATTCTTGAAATAATAACATGATCATTTAATATATTTTGTGAAGTTATTTTCAAATGAACAACTCCATTGTCATTAATTAAAGTAGAAGACCCGATAGTCAATCTGTCGACGACGTGCGTAACAGTCGACCATGCGTGCCTCATCTGGATCGACAAAGGTGACAAAACCACCCACTGCAGCTACCTCCTGGACGGATCAAGAACTTCTTCCTACCTCGTCAAACGCTCCGAAGACCACCTGGTTAACTTCACTCTCTTCGGCCTTCCGTCTCCAGGCAAGGAATACGACTTTTCCATCTCATGCGAAAGCGACGATGGAAAGGAGTTTGTCCACTCCTTAAAGATTCAAACCAGTGAGCTCTTCTTCAGTCCAGTGGATCGATTCATTCTAAAACTGATGTTTTTTTCATCCTTTAAGAACCGTCGGTCATCCCGATGTTAACCATCGTCTCCAAGGACACGAATTCAGTCACACTCGAATGGTTTCAACCCGGATACCTGGATGACGTGGAGGTCTTCATGGCAGGGAAGGAACTGTCCACCGTTCTCAACAAACATGGCAACGACGAACGCGATCAGAAGATTCAGCTCAAGATCCTCGATCTACCTGAGTCTGGTTTCATTTATCACGTGATCATCTACGTCATCAGTAACTTGGTTAAGAGCGATGGATATGACGTTCACATATCGACAGGTGAAAATAATCAGTATTTGCAAATTTAAACAATAAATAATATTAAAAAATAAATCATTTTAAGTCATCCTCAAACAATCAATAGCAATGGCAAATAATTCCAAATGATAAATTCACTTTTCCAGCTCCAGAACAACCAGGAGAGTTGGAAGTGACTGAGGAGCACGAGTACTGCGTTGTCTTAAACTGGAATCAATCCGGAAACTTCCAGGATTTCGTCGTAAAGCTCAACGACACCATTGTTCCTCTCGACTACAAATTCAACGAAAACACTTCTTTGATCACCTGCCCCGTCTTTGGAGAGTTCTCGTCTGGCAGTTACCATGTCATTTCTGTCATTAGCGTTTCTGCCAGTGGAGATGAAGGTCTGCCGAGGATTTACGAATACATCAAAGGTGGAGAAGTGAACAAATGATCAGCTTAAATTTAGATGTGAATAATATTCAATGAATATCTTTCAACCGATTGAGATATTCTTCACATCGTTCACAACCTGCTCATCTCATTGTATCCCTAGAAAAAATGTCATAAGAAATGGTTAAGTACGTTAAATTAATGATACCAATGCAAATGCAAATCATTTCCTCTCTTAAGATCCCGTAGCTCCAAGTCAGATAAAATACCTGGATGCCAATGAAACCACGCTGTGTTTCTCGTGGAAGCAGCAGGGTCACTACGACCTCGTCGAAGTCCTTGGCCACAATGACCATGGAAAGATGAAGTTGAAGAACTGGAACTACGTGACATTGAAGGATGGAACGATTGAAGGATGCGTTTGGGGGGCTCACGATTCCTACCACGGCTTTGTGATTCGTTTGGTCAGGAAGCACCTCAAGACATCCAGTCCTGTTTTCTTCTTCTCTGGTAATCAATTAATTCATTGCGATCGATTAGTGATAACAATTGCCAATAATTACAATTATTTAAATATAAATTTTTTAAATGTTCTTATCGATTAACTTCACCAATTCGAATGTTCATTTATTATAAGTTCTCTCAGCTTTTAGACCTCCATCAAATCTCAGAGTGACCAACGTGGAAACTGATTATGCAGAATTGTGGCTCGACATCGAAACTGCCGAATCAAATTTTCCCTTCCAAATGTTGGACTTCACCGTCAGTTCTTCTGTGCCTGGTTTCGAGAGGTCACAATACGTTGGTTGGTGACCTTGGCCTGTCACGTGCTTCCAGCGAGAACTTATTATAATCTAAGAATTGTTTGAATTATGTAGCGCATAATGAGGGGTTATATTGAGATAATTTGGACGATGTACTCCCACAAAACTTAAGACGAAACCATCAGTCTACATGAATTTTAGAATTTTCGCTTCAGAGTCACTGGATCATTTATATAGCGCCTGTTCTGAAGAATTTAACAAGTTACTGTCAGAACAAGATAAGTTACGAATACGACATGGCGTGATGTGAATCCATCATCATCATCATCTCCAACATTGCAAGAATAAAACTAACCACTCGAACATTTCGAACTCGAAATTTAATCAATTTGATTTATTAAAATCTAATAGTTAATCATATTTATTACTCCAATCAAATTGGCAGCTCTCACCTCGTTCAGCGTAAGAACCGAACTCAACGGTCTGATGCCTGGCACCTTCTACAGGGTCAAGGTGTCCGGGATTTCCCCGTTTTACGACGACCTTCCTGAGAGCACTCCACTCTTCTTCGTCACGAGTACATTCAGGAAAACAATTTTTATTGCGTATTTGGCGACAACAACAATTTATTTTAGACAATTTTTAGTCGTCTTAATTTTCAATTCACAATTCAAGTCAACCTGCAAAGAAAACCTGAGCAACGATTTATAAACCATTATGAACCATTCATGTTTGTACCGTTGACCAAACTCTATTGGAAATTTAATGACATTATTTAAATTTTTTTAAATCGAATTTTAACTTAATTCATTTTTATTCCGTATTTTTATTTAAACAGTTCCAGAATCACCGCGTTTCTTTTTCAAGGAGATCCTGGAAACCGCGATAAGAATGGAAAAGGTCATCCCATTGAATTGTGACCGCATCGAACTGACCATTTCAAAATATGCTCTTGCTAACCCAGTGATAGGTGAACATTTAAATCCCACTCAAGATCTAACTCTTTTATCGTTTATTACAACAAATGTAAACAATGCCAAAGCTTTTCTTCCAAGGTTGGCCGAGAGAACTATCATTCCCGTGCAATGAAAGTTCATTCCAGTTAACAGACCTGGAACCGAATTTCAAGTACAAGACCCTGACAAGGAGTGTGTCTCTGTTGTACAATTCAGCCTCCTTCAACAATAACTGTAATGAATCTTTCCAAACGAAATCATCTGCTGTATCCCACCAATTCTGGACGAGTAAACTCATCGCTAATTTCATTGGCACTCTTCTAAATCGTATTCAATTCTTTAGTTTTGGGGTTTTTGTTTAGAACCGGAGCCAGTCAATGACTTGAAAGCAATCAACGTCAATTCAAGCAGCTTCACCTTGGACTGGAGCTTCCAGAAGACTCAGACCTTCGACACGATGCCAGATTACCAAACCTTCCGCCAGGTTCACATCGCTTCCACCCGCAACAGGAGGGAGAGGTATTATTCCATCCAAATCACCGTCCAAAATGCCTCAGGGTTTGAAGTTCAGAAGACTAAACTCTCCTGTCTAATTTCAACTCAAGACATTCACCAGGTGGGAGGTCGAGCGCTACTGAATTCATCTAGTGAATGCATCAAAACTTGTATTGAATACAAATCAATTGATCTTAAAAAAATTAAAATTAAAAAATTAATCTTTCCACCTTTCAGGAAAACTTTTTTTTAAATTACTCGATTAGAATCGTATTC
Organism: Hirudo medicinalis; assembly: GCA_011800805.1. NCBI lineage: Eukaryota > Metazoa > Annelida > Clitellata > Hirudinida > Hirudinidae > Hirudo > Hirudo medicinalis. Next base: position 79,414 of record MPNW01000702.1, on the reverse strand, counting down.
GTAATAATCAAAAAAATAATACAATCATAATATAATGACCATGAAATTCAATAAAAGTGATTTAAAATATATTTAAAATAATTCGTAATAAATATCAACATTTTCAGATAGAATGTCCAACGAGCCACAGTTTTATCGACCTCGAACCAAGCACAAATTACACTGTCTTCATCAACATCAGGAACCCTGGAACTCACAGCAAAGATAAATGCATTTCTGTCTTGACTGGACCTCCCGTCGTCTATGTTCAATTTGGTCAGTGATTAATATCGGGTGCTAAAAAGAACTTAATAATAATAATGATAGTAATAATATTAATAATAGTAATTATTATCACTTAATAAATAATAATAATATTGATAATAATATTAATAACAGGTGACCCACTCATGGTTGGAGTCCTATCAACCCTGTTGATAATTCTCCTCCTCATCGTCGTCTTCATCTTCCTCCATAGATTCTTGCAATCAAAACCACGCAACATGCAGTTTGTACTGCTTACTTTATTTTGTATAAATCGTTATTATTTCAAAGTAATTATCTTGTAAAATACTTTTCTAATTAATTGTGAATCAATCAAGAAAGATTTGTTTGTCGTCAGACCATCTTCAAAACGTTCCAGTCAAGTATTCGGATATCAGAATCCAATGTTCTCTGTCGAGCTTCTGGAAAATATGCAGAGGTTCAAAATACATTTTCTCTGAGAGGCTGACTATTAATTATTTAAAAAATGTATTTTAATTCTTCAATGCGACGTTTGGACGTGGAACATGTTTTTCAGACCGGAGGATGTCAAGTTGGTAGATTTCGAGAACTATGTGAAGAAACTGCGTAAAAATTCAAAGCAGCAACTCACTTTTCAATTCATGGTTGGTTCAAATGGAATTAAATGCATTGTCAGGAAATGACTCCATAATATTATTATAAAAATTAGAAATTAAATATATTATTATTATTATCATCATCATCATCGACGTCGTCATCGTCACCACCACCACCACCACCATCAGCAGCAGCAGCATCGTCATCATCATAATCATCATTGTTAACTGAATTGTATTGCTTAATTAATTTATTTTTATCATTAATACAACAACTAATAACTTACCACTGAAGCTACTGAACCAAAAAAGTGCCGAGCACCCAACAACAACAGCTGAACTTCCTGACAACAGGATGAAGAACAGATACAGCAACATTCTTCCTTGTGCGTCATTTCGATGTTCACTCTTTAAATTAACAACAAAACAATTCAATTGAATCATGTTAATGATTCATTTACTTAATTCATCGATAAATATAATGCCAGTAATTAAGTACATAAATATATTTTTATCTCAGACGAACATTCCAGAGTCAAACTTGAGAGACAAGTAGCAGGAGAATCAGATTACATCAACGCCAGCTTCGTGCCTGTAAGTTACTGATTATTGTTCTAACCCTGGAGACAAAACATAAATTTATTTTTTTAAATAAGCTTTTATTGATATATTTAGAATCTTTATTACATTGGTGTCAGGGGTGGGATTCAAAAGAAAAATATATTTTTAAAAATAGATATATAAGAAAAATGTCACTTAGTTCTATCTGAAACAACAGAGCAGGAAGATTTTATTCAAAAAGTCAATTTTGATGCCAAATAGTTTAGTGACGAAATGGAAAGAAAACTTGAGGAGGCACTGAGCAATCTCCACGACGCCGAGATTCTAAATGATGATCTGAATAACAAACTTGATGAAAAGATCAACAACTGAGGTTATCTTTAGAATTTAAGGCTAATCTTAAAGGTGAGATTAAAAGTTTAAAACAGGAAATGACTTGATGAAATGTCAAATCTCAAAACAAGGACGAGAAATGAATGATTTTGATCTGCTGAAGAAGGATTCTGAGATAAAGTTGGCAACGCTTGAGAACAGTTTCAGGTCTCTCCAGAAAAGTTCGTGAGGTGACAAAGACTTTTGGCCACACAAAGACAGTTGGTTCAAAAACTTGAGACCAAAAGCAAGGATGGTTACATGCGAATATCGGAAGTAATAAGAAAGTTCCAGGAAAATCAAGAAGAAATGGACAAAGAAGCCAAATAGAAAGAAGTGGATGAGTTGAAGATAGAAGATCAGAGAAACGATCGCGAAATGTCAAACTCAGCAGCTCACAGATTGTCCAATAGAGTGAAATGGAGTAAAGACGGGATGCACCAGACCACGTCACTTCTTCATGACCAGGGAGAGATTCTGTCACTTTCTCGAATATCGTCCCAAGACATGCAACAACGAAGCATGTGTTAAGATGATACATCAACTTGAGAAAGTTCAAAAGTCAGACTCTGGATCAGTTGCATCATCCGAGAGAGATTTGGAGAACTCATTGGAGTCTAACAGCGAGTTTGGCAGGAAGGCCCGTCCTTCATATTGAAGGCAACATCTTGAAGTTGTTCATGAGGATGAGAATTTTTTATATTAAATTTAAAAAATGTGCCTACCCTTTTGAGATAAATGGCCCTAAAAAATATATTTAGACAATGCTAGTGTAAACAAAAAGACAAATTAATATTGATTAAATAACTTTAGTTTTCAAAATATTAAATCTCAAAAATTGAAACCTTCACATTTTCTGAGCCACATTCCTAAAAAATCATGAATCACAAAATATTCATTTTTATATTATTTAGTAAGTTATAACTAGATATCAAATCTAGAAAGCAATTCCACCAAAAATTGATGTGAGACTTTTTCGGAAAAATCAGAATTTGAAAATTAGGATGCTCATGTAAAAATGACAATATCTTCTAAAATATGGGTCATATCTAACCAATATTTTGTATTTCCTCAATATAGACAGCTGTTTATGGAGTCAACAAATGAAAAGTTTTTGAGAAACTTTTGTAGGAAATTTTTAAAAAATTGATTGAGTTCATTTGATGTGACCTTAAACTTATTGGATTTTTAATTTGATTACTGTCTAAATGAATATTAGCTTAAATTTGAATAAAAACTCACAAATTGTAACTCCACTTTGGATCACATGACATCCAGGGTTTCTTAGGTGAGGAGGGGTACATAGCCACCCAGGCCCCTCTGAAGGAAACCATCAATGACTTCTGGAAGATGGTTTTCCAGCAAAAAGTCTCCACCATCGTTATGCTCACGAATCTGGTTGAGAATGGAAAGGTGAGACTTTCTAAGTTCAAGCATGCTATTAAGTGAATGTAAAGCTACATTGTATTATTCCATTAAATGAAGTTATTGAAGCTAAAATCGTGCTTTAGCAATTAATATTCAAAACAAAATATTATTTTGAAATTACTTGGAGCTTAGGTATTTGATATTACTTAAAATGCGATGTCATGCCTGCTTAAGTCCATATTAGAGAAGTTTATTGAAAAATCATTAAAAAAATAAAAATTAATTCTTGAATCAAATCCTCCTCGCAATCGATCAAACAAACTCGCAAATATAAAGGAGAGATGCAAGCAATACTGGCCTCACAACGATGTTGTCTCAAAGTTCGGAGAAGTCAAGGTACAGATCAAGGAAGAGTCCCACACAAACCACTACGCTAGAAGAACCATGCAAGTGAGCACATCAGCGGTAAGTAACGTGACATTACAACGAATAAAAACTAATAAAATGTTATTTATAAATAATTGATGTTATTGCAATTCAGGAGGAAGTGTGGAGAAACCTGGAGCACTTCCAGTTCCTGACGTGGCCTGATGTGGAAGGAGCAGACGACATAAAGTCTGTTGTGACTTTCGTGCGAAACGTCAGACAACATCTGTCCGTCACTCAACGAGACTGCAAATCTCCAGTTATCGTTCATTGCAGGTACTGGTTGACTAATAATTCTCATCAATTCATTCGTATATTTAAAGCTCATCTATTTTGAATATCATCTCGTCTATTCTGTTCTCAATACATTTTAAGTTTCCACTTCTCGTATTAAAATCCTCGCAAATAATTTTATTTCGCTTACTGTACCACTAGTAGCAAATGCTATATTCGATAAAGATTATAAGACTTATAAGTCAATAAAGGTTAGGAAATTCTGGTAGATTCGAACACTGTTGTGGAGACAAGTGCATATTGTAATATCTATGTTTGATATTTAGGGCCACGCCCACTCCGCGGTTCCGACCTCACTTTTTGTTTCCTTTGTGCGAGTTTTTGTATAGTAGTTGTTGCGGTCAGGCGAATAAACGTACTGAACTAAACCCTCCTTTGTTGGACGTTACTCGATATTACTTTACGTTATAATACAAAACGTAACAANAATGATCCAACACTTCTCTGATATATCAGGCATCATTCCTCAAAAAGTAATTCTTAAGCTAATCCAATTCACCGCGTTTCGGTATCTAATTGCATTTTATTCCAATATTTGTTGCAGACTGGCAAAGACACGTTGTTCAAAAGCTAAGAGGTGCCTGTAAAACTGATTCTCAGAATCAATTTTATCAGTTAAAATCGAAGAACATAATCAGTTGTTCTTTTTAAAATTTATCCCAATAACATGAAATATTAAAGAAGCAGTTAAATAAACAAGGAAAAATTCTAACTCTTTCAGTATTGCAGAATAATCAAATACTTTCTTATTATTTTTAACTTGAATCAAAAGTTTGGATGTCGATCGACTTTGTAAAATGTTTATGTCGAGCCAATTTTTATAATCTTGTTCCGCTAATATTATAGGTATTCCATGAGCGTCCTTTTTGAAATGAAGTTCGTAACAATTGCCTTCATAAGTAAAATACAATTTCAAATATTGTTTGTTGTCGAAGCAGTTGTAAGGCAATATTTCTTCGGATATTATAGTACCCTGTTGAATAATTAAATTTTTTAGATTAATTGAAAACTATTTACATAGTAATCTGAAATGTTTATCACTCACGTTAGGTTCTATAAAATGTTTGTCAAAATTGAGGCTGTTGGAATCTAGGGGATCGGGCCCTTTTGGAGGAATTACCCTCAGTAAATATCACGTGCATAAAATCAATTACTTTTTCCAGGTGGCTATTAATTCGCACCTTCATTCTCCTGACAGCTGGCTTTCCCTTAGCAACTTTAAATTTTGCACTTAGCGATAAAATCTGTTATTCAGAAAATGTCAGAAAATGATTTTGATGTTTCATACATCAAGCAAGAAATTAATTTAATGTTTAATTGTTCTGCTGTCTGGCAGTTGGCCAAGTTTCGAACTCGTCAGTTCTCCATGGTTTTGTTTCATTTCTCAGTTACAATAAACATGCATTATTTCGATTTTAGAAATAACAAAAAAAGGAGCTTGCTTAAAATAACAAACACGACAGGAACGCAACGCATCCCTCTGAGCTAATCCGCACGCCAGCTAACCTGTAGAACCTGTTAGACGAGATACCCAAAAATTGAAACTTTTTATGTTGGGCGGGATGTAAACCGATTTTATTGACATTATACAAATTACTTTTCAACAGAGATTAAAATGTTTAATTATTAAACAAAATAATATATATTATTTTACTCAATTTGACTTTCTTTAAAGTAGTCAAATATTCAGAGACTTCTTATCAGCATTTAACAAGAGATGTTTCCATTCCACTATTCTGGTCAATTGCTTGTGTTTTGTTTAATTTTGTTGTTATAATTATCATTCCGTTATTGTAGATATTGTATCTTTCATTGTAGAGAACATAATCACTAAAAAAAAAATAGTGTCCTTACAAAAATAACAACATTCGGTGCATTTGAGGCACAACAGCGGTGATTTGGTAAATTTTATTTATTAACTCGAGCGTTTCTTTATTCCTACAGGTAGGATAACACATGGAGACCTGACCGCCTCAATACAAAATTGAAGTTCGAGTGCTAAAAATGATCAAAACCTTTTTTCGTATAATCTTACTTTTAACCAAGACTATTCAAAATCTGAATTTACCTGGAAAGTGGCCGTTATAACGTCATCTTTCGATGGCGAAAATAAATTGATTTTCAATTCATTTTGGTTACAATCTATTGCATCTAATAGCACACATTTTCTGCTGATTTTGTAACTGTTACCCATGATCCAATCGTCATGTCTTGAAAAGTGAGGAATCTATACCATAGAACATTATTTAAGGTCTCCACATCAACTTTCCTTATGTCGTACCAGTTGTTGATAGACTTGTTACTTTCGCAATACAGAATGACAACGTTTGACACTTCATCGTCCAAAACATTGGTAAATAAGATTTGTTGAAGCCTTTTCAAAGGCATATTAACATACAATGAGTACTAATTAGAAACAAGACTTATTTTAGAGTTGATATCCGTTGATGATAATTCAATCTTACTTAAGTACGAGACTAAAGTTTGACTGCTTCTAGTACATTCTATGGACAAGCACCTGAGAAAAATATCGAGCACCAATCAGAAGACAGATGAATAAAATAACAAACTTATGTATACAAGGGAATAACAAGATTTTTTGTTATACAAGTTTAATAAAACGTTTTTATTCTAATAGCCATTTTTAACATACCATTTGTAACATACCGATGCTCCGACGTTTATAATTTATAGTTTATAATTCGTTGTATTTTATGTTAACGCAGCGTTATTGCGTATTTGCAACCACAAATTTTCTAACAAAGTTGCTTATATTTAACAGCTTGCTTTGCATGAATATAGAAGCAGCAATTGAGCAACACCGTGCAGTTTACTATTTATAAATAGGAGTGGTTTATCACACAGGCATTAGTGTACTTAAACCACTATAAATTAATATTATGTTATGTTATGTTATTGATATTTTGATCGAAACGCTCACGAATTTTGATTCGTTTAATAATTTCTCTGTTTCATTTGATGATTTTATCCAGCAATCGTTAGCTTATTATTAATTCTTAGATTTGTATTTTACATTACAAAGAATTGGAAATCAACCTGTTGTGGAGACAAGTGCATATTGTAATATCTATGTTTGATATTTAGGGCCACGCCCACTCCGCGGGTCCGACCTCACTCTTTGTTTCCTTTGTGCGAGTTTTTGTATAGTAGTTGTTGCGGTCAGG
>MPNW01000702.1:37748-68963 GCA_011800805.1 Hirudo medicinalis | reverse complement strand
ATTGGCTGTTCTTGAAGAACTTAACTATACTTACGAGGCTGGCATAAAACAAGGTTTGTGGATTCCCATACAATTCAACAGCTGGGGAACACCAGTGGTCCCCATAAGAAAGCAGCTTCAACCAGGGCAACACAAAGCCAAATTGCGAGTTTGTGGAGACTATTCAGTTACGGTCAATCCACAGTTAGAACCCCACAGACACCCCATGCCATTACCTGAAGACCTGATGAGAAAGCTTGGTGGAGGCCATTACTTCAGCAAGATAGATCTGGCCGATGCTTACCATCAGATAAGACTTTCACCTGAGAGCCAGAGAAGATTAGCCCTAAGCACTCACAAAGGAGTTCTTCTTCAAACCAGGCTCCCCTTTGGAATTACATCAGCACCAGGTTACTTCCAAGAAATAATGGACAAATTGACAGGTGATTTGGAAGGAGTCGCAGTTTATCTGGACGACATTTTGGTTAGTGGAGCTACAGCTACAGAGCATCTTAACAACTTGAAAAGTCTACTCAAACGACTCCAAGACAATGGTCTACGATGCAATCTCAGCAAGTGTCGATTCGCTGAACCTACTGTGGAATACCTTGGACACACATTGTCAAAGGATGGAATCCAAATGGGCCGACAAGTAGATGCAGTTGCAAAAATGCCAGCACCAACCAATGTATCAACTTTAAAATCTTTCCTGGGATCGGTGCAATTCTACAGTAAATTTATCCCAAATCTGTCCACGATTTCAGAACCACTGACACGTCTCACAAGGAAGGAAACAGATTGGCAGTGGACAAGTCGAGAAGAATCCTCTTTCCAAGGTCTTAAAAGTCTGTTGAGCAAAGATGTATTATTAGCCCACTACGACAAAACACTCCCAATTGGAATTTCATGCGATGCCTCAGAGGTAGGTATTGGAGTGGTTCTTTTTCAAAGATACAGTGATGGCAAAGAGAGACCACTTTTCAATGTCTCAAAAACTCTGACAGCTACTCAACGCAGATACAGTCAGATACAGCGAGAGGCATTGGCCATCATTTATGGTCTGCAAAAATTTCACAACTACCTTTACGGCAGGAAATTTATCTTAGTGACAGACCACAAGCCTCTCATCTCTCTGTTCAACCCAAAGAAAGGAACTCCGGCCATGGCAGCCAATCGCCTAGCCAGATGGGCATTGACTCTGAGTCAGTACGAGTACAGCATTGAATACAGGAAGACAACTGATCATGGAAATGCAGATGCACTCAGTAGATTGCCAATAGGAGATGACAGAGAATTTGATTCCAAAGAAGAAAAAGAAGANTGACTCTGAGTCAGTACGAGTACAGCATTGAATACAGGAAGACAACTGATCATGGAAATGCAGATGCACTCAGTAGATTGCCAATAGGAGATGACAGAGAATTTGATTCCAAAGAAGAAAAAGAAGAATGTTGCGGTCAGGCGAATAAACGTACTGAACTAAACCCTCCTTTGTTGGACGTTACTCGATATTACTTTACGTTATAATACAAAACGTAACAAACACGATGCTCAATTGTTTGTCATTTTAAAAAGCCTTCAAAGTACTGTTTATGTAAATGTTTTATGCGATCATCCTTTTCCTACAACACCTGTTGTGAGAACTTTCAACCGATGAAACGACTTTTTCATGCTCTTCCTTCAACATACCCAGAAGCGCTGTTAAAGATTTTATTTCACGACTCTGTGTTTGAACATCAATTTCTGTTTTGATTTCTCAAATTAGTGGCGGAAGTGGACGTACTGGAACCTTCATAATGCTCGATCGTCTCCACCAACAACTGGAGTGCCAAGATTCTGGAGGAGAAATCAACCTGTTCAACGTTGCTCTCGACATGAGGAATGCCAGAACTCACATGATCCAAACTGAAGTAAGCAACATCTTTTGTGTCCATTTTGTAATTTTGAAGGCAAAACCTCAAAATGTTTCAGGCTCAGTTCATGTTTGTCCACGAATGCTTCTTATACATGCTGAGGTCCATAGAAAGTGCCTCTGCTACAATATCCGGTAAGCATCCGATCGATATAATTTTAGAACTCTTTCACCCAAGGAATCCACTTTATTTTAGTTTAAAAATTGCTTCACTTTCAGACGCGGCCTCAGTCGCAAGAATGTCAATCTCGTCTGCGCCTAGCGAATGTTCGTAGAGACGCACGTCGTTTTGGAGGATTTGCTCGCTGATACATTCGAGTTGGTAGGAACATCGTGACTGGAGACACAAGCAGAGAGGACTCAAAGACTCGGAGAATTCCACAATTTATTTGATATCTAGTTACAAATATTAGTTGAATTCACGTGTTTAGTAACAATTAAGATACATTTACAAAACAGACAAATATGCACAATCAAATAAACAATTGCTTGCGTAATTGACCAAATATGTCAAATGATAAATCCTGTTGAAGCTTCAGACCGTTGTTACCGAGAGCAGTCGGCTGGCATTTTTTACGAGAAGCGACTTCAGATGGCCCCTGATGAATGGAAGAGGAACCTCGATCTTATGACCTTCCTTGCTTCTAGTTTGATGGCTTGATCTTTCTTTCTTGTCTAAATCTCTTTGAAGCCGGTGATGCTTTTTTGTGGTGTCATCGTTTTCACACACCGCTTCCATTTTCATTTTTATTCTGTTCTTTTTCTCCCTCACCTGGAAATGATAAAGACATCAAATCCTCAAGGATTTCTAGTTGATCAAAAGTATTATTATTAAGCGATCACAATTGAAAGCCATAAATACTCTTCTTCATCAAAACAGTGCACAGAAGTTGCAAAATTCCTTGCCTTATAAATATGTCATATTTTTGATTTAATGTGAAATAAATGAACTTCTAATTCTAAATAATAAATGCAATCGTATCTTTTAACAAAATTTATTTGCTCGACATCATCCTCTCCTAGTGCGTAAAAAAAACATCGCATTTATTTGCCGCTGCCGAACTCGGAACGAACGAATCGCCGTTCAAAAGCTGACCTGCTCTCGTCTTTCCTCTCTCGTCCAGTACTTTCCAGCCTTCATTTCACTTGCAGCATCATCGTCGGTGGTGAAGTCCTTCCATTCTTTGGACGACTTGTCTGCCCTCTTCCTCGTTCGCTCCTTCTTCGCGGGACGGCGCGTTATGTACCTTGATGTTATTTTTGCCGGGGTTAAGTTATTTCCGGGAAAGAATTTTATTGTAAAAACACGTATCTCGATAAAAATCTACCAGGCAATGTGCATTTCCTGAATTGTAAAGAGAAATAATAAAAAAAAGATTTTCGTTCAAAAAATTGTTTGCCGTCGATTGAATTACATTCCTCGAACGGATTAAGTACAAAACATCAGAGGATAATCGCAAGGCAATTCAAATCAAAAGGCAGGGCCTCTTAGTACCAGTTTTATCATGGAAATAACTGCTCTACTTCAAAACAGCACTAGAATTTATCTGGGAATAATTTTATTGGCTCATCAACCTTGCCAGCATCATTGGCTTCCCTCAAAGATAAAATTAATCCATAAAAACTGCGCATTCATCGCGATTCTCAGAATGATCTCGATAACTTCTCCGACAAACCTCGAACCGTCCGACCTTCTTTTCACGACCCACTGCATTTCGGACGCGGAGTTTCGATCGGTCGATCCCGCTCCCTCCGTGGCGAGGGGCGCCTCACCGGAAGAGATCGGAAATGGAGGGTTTTTGCGCTCGCCCCGAGAAGCGTCTTTAAGATTTTTGTGCAGAAGATGAAGTTGCTGAGTGAAGAGTTTCTGTTGGACCATCATCGTGTGTTCGAGGTTGGCTTGGTTCGTGTACATCACGTCGATGTGCTCAGAATAAAGTTTCTTCAGTAGCTCATCATTTCCTTGTTCCTTTCCAATAATGCCTTTTTTCTTTGAAGTTTTTACTCCTTCTGGAAAAGGTCGGTTCCCTCCGAGGTTTTGTTCGAGAGGTTCGGCGGGGTTTCCGTTGGCGACGTTGGTCAAATGCATGTAGTTGTCCTCGTCGATGTTGTCGGACGTCGGCAAAATTCGATCCTCCGAAATGTCGAAGCTGACGTTCTTCCCGATGCCTTTGGAACCGGTTCCCGATCGGAGACATCTTTTCGGAAGATGAGAAGTTCTGGAATTCTGCGATTTAAGAGTTGTGTAAATGGAAGGATTTTGGTGGAAAGGAGAGCTTTCTTCCTTGTCACAGCTTTTATCAACCATGGATTCAATAGATTCCTTTGAGTGGTCACTGAGACTTGATTTCGAAGAAGAGATGGATTTGAACTGTTCTGATGCAGCTTTCTCATTTGCAGGATTGCATTGTCTGACGTTCGAGGGAGCTAAGTTCAAATTCGATTGCCTCAACCATACTTGGCCATGCTCAAAATCCTGAGGTGGGACTTCATTCGCAGTTTGTTTGGCTATCTTGGTACCCATTCGAGGAACTTTTCTGCTTCGCCTCAAAACTCTGATAGAGGGAAGGTTGCCGGACAGGTCCGTCGAACCAAATTTATCTGCCAATTCATTGACAAACGTGCTGCTGAAGTTGTTGATGGAATTGTTGCCACTTGATAGATCACTGGAACTTTGTTCCTTTGCAGATTCAAAGTGGTAAGACTTGGAAAGGGAATGTGGATAAGCTCCATAGTTGTCAACAAGTTCCTAAAATAAGTTCAAGCATACATGAAATATTTCAATTATTTTGATCAATTTTCAAACTGATTTTGTCACCTTCTTTTTTTGAAATTGTGGAATTACAAGCACGATTGCAAAATTAAAATCATAACATCAATTAGTTGGAACGATGTGATGACGATGTGATGGAGATGATGATGAAGGCGATGATGATTACGAAGTGAGACAAAGAATGGAAAAAGTGAAAACGAGTTCAGTAGAAATAATTTGAAATTGATTGACAGAAGCAAAACATCCGGAGTGCGCTTGGAACTGATTTAAAAGTTTAAAGCGTTTAATTGATGTTCTGCTGATGAGTGACATCGCATTGAGGAAGCCATTTTGAAGAGAAATTATTGCGGCGCATTGTTCTCTCCTTTGATCCAACTCGGTGCAGACTTCGAAGATATATGGAAATATTTCTCGTTGAGCTGGTTTCCTTCAAGGACTGATGATGATGATGATGATGATGATGATCTCAAAGATGACACCTATGACAATATGATCATAGGAGTTTGAGCTTTGTTAAACCACAGATAGAGAGCTATCTTTAGTCCAACAAAAACACAATTTCAAAGTGCGCGAGACGATTTCGAGAAAGTTGAAAACAAATTCTGAAACCGGACCTGCTCCGAACTTTCATCGGCTCTGATGCTGTCGTCTGTTCTCCCGATGGCACTGTCCTCGTGAGTCGAACTGATGGTCGTGTCTGCAGAGTTGTTTCTGAGCGGCTGATTTAAGGCAAAAAAAAACTATCAATGAAGTCGAGAAAATTCGAAAATCCGGCGCCGTTTGAATTAACCTTGCGTTTTATAAATCGGTAATTGCCTTTCAGGAGAAAGTTTTAAGAAACTCGGAGAAAACACTTTATGTTCCCAAAGATGGGGAAAATCCCTTTTAATTATTTTTACAGCACAACACTCAACATATCTTTTAGAAAAGTACGCCGTTACACCAGCATTTATTTTCATTTCGTAAGATAAGAAACTAGGCACAAAATATATCCTTAAAAAAAACTTCTGAAGAATTCAGGAGCCAAGATGGCCGCTGATAAACGATGTATTGGTTTTAATTTGATACTCTGGGCCTAATTTCCCGCTTGTCAAAACCGCAAAAACTCAAAGCGGAAGACACAAATGAAGTAACATTTAATATAAAATATGTTAAAGCCAAACACTCTTTTTTAAGTAAAAATCTTTCTCGGCCGCTTGATAGCTCGGTCTTGGGATAAAATTTCCAAGTCTCACAAAAGAAGAAAGATGTCCGTTCCCAAGCTCACGTTGAGAAAGAAGAGCAGAGCGTGCTGGTTCTGTCAGAGTATTCAGAATTAATGCATGGAAGTGCATGAGATATTCATGCGTTGTGCATGCGATGTGCATGGGAAGTGCATTCACAAGGCCGGTGCGTGGCCAGAGGGATAGGAAGTTCATGACGAGTACTCTAAACTATGCATTTGGAATGAAATGGTGGCGGCAGAGTTGCAAAGTGGAAGCACCATAATTAGCACAAATGGATACGGCTGAATATGATCGACCTGATGACTTTAATGGACCATCTAAGCGTGTCGACATCCGACCGAAAATTGCTTACAAAGTATTAAAAACTGCAAAACTGCAAAAAAAATAAAAAAAATAAATGAAAGTCAAACTCCAATGCGAGCGCAGGAGAATGTGACTCAGTTTATCAACTTCCAAAGTCTGCAAAGAAATCTCGGGTCGTAATCATTAGACACAGGAGCAAGTCGGGAAGATAATATCTCTCAATTTAGTGCTCAACACCTCCTTAAATGTTCAGGCACATTCAGAGATGATGGAGGATAGCCTGTTCTCGGAAAACTCGGAAATCTTAGCAGTACTGGACTAGCTTTACCATCGTCACTATCATCACCACCATCATCATCGTCATCACCATCACCGTCGTCGTCGTCGTCATCGTCATCGTCATCGATCATCTTCATCATCATCATCGTCGTCGTCATCATCATCACCACCACCATCACAATCGCCTTTTGAAGCGGAGAAGCACCTGTTGCTCCTCATCAGTTTCGCAGACTTCCATGCAGTGGAGTAAAACCGGGAACAATGGGTGTAACACGACTAATGGAGAGATCCTTCAGCTCAGCAGTTCTATTTCTGTCCGCTAATGTTTGAACGACCTCGTTTGCGTAAGAGGACGCACGTCAGACAGGCAGAGATCCCTGGCAACGTGTCCCTGATAACCATAGTTGAGGTAATGAGATGGCAGAGGAGAGATAAGAGTAACCCTTCCTTCGCAGAAGTTGGTGCGTAACTTAGCGTGATAATGAGCTCATTTTGAATTCCTCAGCCAGGTGCCTCGGTGGATGCCACCTATCGAGTTTTGTGAGAAAAGAATCCTCCCCAAACACTCCTCGTGATTTATTTCTGCTTGAGTGGGATGCTTCAACGGGTTATTTGTTTAGAAAAGTTCAGCCAAATTTCTCAGCACCCAATCGAGGCCGGGAACGAAATAGAGAGAATGACGGATGGAAATGACATGCAGCAGGTGGAAAATTGTAAATTGCAATTGAATGTGAAGTTCAAAATGCCGACATTCATCGGAAATAAACGACTGTGGAAACTCACATTTCTGGAGGTTGTTTTCGGAGAATAGAAGCGGTAATCATCCGCGTCTTGGACCATGCTATCATCAGCTGGGAATTAACGAACTCGTTACGCAATCAACTGGAAACTGGAGAAGGCTTCAAGTTAAAGTTGGAAAGTGTTGCTTACTGCAGAATCGGATTCGAAGGATTTGATATCGTCTGCGACTTCATCATATTCCTTGTTGTTGTTGTTGTTTTCTTCGTCTTCACTCTCAGACTCCTCCAGTTGCTGGAGACTTTCCAGCAGGCTGAGATGAAGGTCCGATGCCTCCGAGCAGACCTTGCAGTTGGTCCTGAAAACAGAGGAAGGAGAATGTGAAAAGGATGAAACAATTCCTTTGTTACCTTTGTTATTATTCGACGATGTTGGTTGTATCGTCAATGTTGTTGTTAGCTTCATGAACAAAGTATGACAGGAGGAAATGTTTAAGTCATGAAATGTGACAACTCGGATTTGGATATTATTTATTCATGTAATAATAATAATAATAATAATAATAATAATAATGTTTAAATAAAGATGATCAACATTTTGTATGACCCATTTAGACAGATGAGGTATTCAATTACTACCAGTACCAGTATCAGATCATTATCGCTGTCGTCATCGTCATCATCATCATCATCATACCCATTAGTAATAGCTTGCAATCAACAAGAGATGGTAAAATAATCTAATAAAATTGACCAATCAGAAGTGGAGTGGTGTTTTAATCATCCAATCAGCAGACAAGATCAAGTGGTATGCCAGGTCGTTAAGCGCCTCATAATTTCCAAACTGCTTGAAATACTCGAACAGTGACATCGATAAACCCTTGTCCTACTCATCACTTTATGGAGGACTTACTAAAATAATAATAAAATAATAATAATAATAATAATAATAATACCAGAAATAAATACTAATAAAAATAAATACTAATACAAATACTACTACTACCACTACCATTACCACCACAACTACTACATGAATTAACTTAATTCACTCGGTGAAAGATTTTTGGAGAATGTTTCAGGGGGATTTCTGTAACTCAACAAACGTTCTTCGTTAGATAACATTGGTTGATGTTCATCTTAAAAGTAATAAATATATTCCGCTACTGTCAATAAGCTTATTTAACAAGTGGTCAACATATTAGAAGTAATTGTTATTTCACTAACAAATCAAAAAAAAATTGAGCTGAACTCCGACAAACGACAACCAGGCAAGTTCAAAGACCTTCAAAGGACTTAATTATCTTTTGAGGGCATCACCGATTTATAACCACTCCTAAAAAAAAATGGGAGGGAGCTATCAAGGCTCCCTTGATAGTTTCGTTGAGTTTGGAAGACAAACGCATTTTACAAATTATTACGTCATATCTCGTGGTGAAATGTCAGGAAAAGTTTGACAACAACTTCTTTGTTTGCAACCTCTTACAACTCTTACAACTATTACAACTATTACAGCCACAATGCCAACTACGCCAAAAATATGAAACAATTCAAAATACGTTAAGTGTTTATTCGTTAAGTTTTATTTATTGAAACCAATTCGTATTTCTGTCTGCAGACAAAGAAAGAGAAGTGGAACGACTGTTGGAAGAGAGATTCAAGAAGAAAGAAAAAGTTACTAAAAGAAAACAGACTTAAAAATTGTGAAGAGCGGCTAATGGGGTTGTCCTAACAAGGATTACTTAAGGATTTCAGAGTCAAATGAGGGACCAGAATCAAACCCCGCACGTGTGTCTCCATGGGAAAGTTGAGCCACTGATGATGGCATCCTTAAACGCATCACAAGAGAAGAATGAAGAGCTAGATGATGAATATCCTTATCACACCACAGATCCACAAGGTCTACAAGGAAATAAAACCATATAAACAATAACAACAACAACAATAACAATAATAACATTTAATAATAATAATAATAATAAAAATAATAAAAAAAATAATAATAACAATAATAGTAACAATAATAATAACAGTAACACTAGCAACAACAATAACAACAATGATTTCAACAATGATAACAACGATGATAACAACAATGATAATAATATAATAATTAAATCAAAATCAAAGACATTCCAACGTCTCGACTTTTGAAGTTAGAAAAGTTTGAAAATGAAATTATTTGCCAAAAAATCCTGGTGCGCAATTTTCCCAATTTTCTGAGGGACCTTTCGTAACTTAGCTCTGGAGGAATTAATTTAAATTGGTCCTCGTCATCAAAGCTTTTTTTTCTTTTAATAAAAGAAGCATCAGTTGGGTGCAAGTAAATAAATGGAGGAACATACGTGAGGAATAATTTTCAATAATTTTTTTGCAATAAAATCGACATAAAAGCGAATATTCTGAAGCAATAAAAATATCAAATGAGTCCCGCAAAATGATTCAGAGTTTCTCAGAAAGCGTTGGAAGCTTTCAAGTTGCCGTCTGCGAGTTGATTTTTGCATGAAAAGACAGGAAAAGACAAAAATTGAAGAAGTTCTTGAGTGGTTATTGAGCAAGTGACTCACATGTGAGTGATGAAGTTAGAGCCGAGTTCCTTGCTTCCGCACCACAGCTCCAAATCATCGTATTCATCATCATCACCATCATCGTTGTCGTCGTCATTATCCTCATCGGGGTCGTGACCTTTGTCGATGCAGATGTAGTCAGAAGTCATGGTGGAGGATGCAGCCTGGTCGTCGGAACTGCTGAGCGTCTGAAAGTTTCCGTGGGAAGTTTCACGGAACTCGTGGCTCAAAGGATGAAGAGGGGGCTTCGGATGTTTAGGTGTTTGTTGGGAATCCCTTCTCCTCAACTCCACGACGATAGATTCGTTGGAGTGGGGCATGCCCTCCAGCGTTTCCTCAAGACTTTTGGCATTCAAGTTCTTTCCGTTGACCTGAAAATGAACGAGGAGAAAGTGTTATTCTCAAGAATAATGATAACAAAAATGACAATTAAACAAAGAAGGAAATGTAAGAAAAATAAAGACATTAAAACTGTCTGCTGATAAAATCTCAAGTTGGGTGGTGATCCAACAAAGAGTTTGAAGTGTCGGGAGAACACAAAGCAAACGCTGGAGGTCTCCAAGAAAAGGAATTACAGACTTGATGCTGGCAACCATCAAAGAGTTTCAACAACTTTGAAGATAATGAGGATGATCAGCAGACGAAGAAAATATACATTGTCATACGTGTCCAATCATGACATTCAGCAAGTGCTTTTGCTGGGATGTTGGAATTCTAAGTTAAGTTCAAGTCATTGTAGCAACAACTACAACAAAAACAGCATAATACCAAAAACAACAATAATAAAAATAATAATTATAATAATAGTAATAACAACAACAACAACAATAATAATAACATTAATAACAACAATAATAAAAGTAATAATAACAATAACGATAATAATAATAATATCAATAATTACAATAATAATAATAATAAATGTAATAATAAAATAATAACGGCATCCGTATAATTTATTAATTAATTATTCCACAATGGCCCTGGAACCAATATTAACAGGAATGACCTTCACAGTTAACACTTACGATTAGTCAACGCAATAACTTCTTGGTCAGCAAGATTTTCATCGTTTTCGTCAGAAAATTAAAAAAAAAAAGAAGCATCGAATAATGAAGATATGCGAAGATGAAGTCGTACGTAAACATTCCTTCCTTTCATGTCAGCTCCAAACACCTCGTCGGAGGATGAAGCCGTAAAATCTCAGAAGAAAGAAAAAATCTCTCGGTTTGGTTTGAAGTTGTTCACAGACGTTGACTGAAAAGCGAAACCATAAAAATGCAAATCGAAAATGAAATGAGATTCGGAATCTCTCGCAGACGTCTGGGAAGAAACACGTTCGAAAATTAATTTGAAATTTCAAATTGTTTCTAAACTTTCTGTGAGAAAAAAAAATCATCATTCTCCCTTCACTTGCGGGGGGTTCACTCGGTGCAAATGGGAACGAGAATTGGACTGTATTTGCATATCTATCAGGAAATACGGAGGACGTCAAAGTGTGACGTCGACGTCAAAAATCGAATGGAATTATTCCTCCATTGGATTGGAAACTAATCTCCAGCGGGGTGCACTTGGGAGGGGAGTCCAAGAGCCTTCATATCCTGTGTCCCTTCCTCAGTCCCCCGAGGCACCCCCCTTCCCCCTTATCCCCCCCCCCACCCCAAGCTGCTCGAAGCATCCACATTCATGTAACCCTCCAATTAAGGTTTCATTAAAGGGAGGTTATTATTAACTACGCTTTTGATTGGCTGATGTGCCGTCGAGCAATTAAGCGGGAAGAAATATGGCGACCTCGTTTCTATAAAAATGCAATAATTTTTTGAAGCCATAACCTTCAGGATGTACAGCACGAGAGAGCTATTGTCATCATCATCGTCTTCGTTATCATCGTTATCCACAAAATCATCATCAACGCTCTCATGAGGGTCATCATTATGAACATCATCATCGTCATCAACATCATCGTCGTCGTCGTCGTCATCTTCATCATCATCGTCATCATCGCCAGCCACCTTCATGATAATCATGGCAGACATTATATGGAGGCTCTTGAGAAATTTGCACGAAACAAACGTTTATTGGAGTGCTTACAGAACAAACGAAGAGATTTTTAAATATCGTTATATACGACGTCTGTCGGCTGAAGATTAGAAACATCAAATAATTAATTATTATTATGACATAATTTTAATATAAAATTAAATATTGGCAATAATTGAAATGTAATATTTGACCTAATAATACAATTATATTATCCATCACTATATTATTATTCAATCATTTTAGATTAATTTTACGCGCGAGTAAGTGCTATCATTACCTGCGTTATGATTGTTGCATTCATCATGAGATGATGATTACGACAATGTAAATAATGATGATGACGATGCGTGATGATAATGATGATGACGATGCGTGATGATAATGATGATGATGATAATGATGATGGTGGTGGTGATGATGAAATTATTAGAATTTATTAATATTTACTAATTAATAATAACATAATAATGTTATGCAGCAAATTTCAACAACAATTGATCACCAATTCGTTACCCTGACAACAACAAAGTCCATGATCCGAGCAGAAAATGCATCCACAGTGGAATTCACAGGCAGGTCATGATAATAGTTCCCGAACGACAAGTCAATCACATCGAACGAGGATCAATCATCTTGATTGAACGCTTGATCGAGGAATTCCTCAAAAAAAGGTGAAACAAAAAACCGTGGCTTGAGAAAATCTTTCAAAAGTTCATGAGAATCTCTCCGAAGTTAACACACGCAGAAGAACACCGAGTACCGTCAGTCCTATAACAAAGCAGCAGGCCCCACCAATACTGTATATATGCGGCCAATATATACCATTAATGCATACGATGTGCATGTGTATGTATGCTTAGAGACCAATGCATACAATTCATTTATACAACCATTGTTTGCGATACAATTGCATTCCATCATTTCTTCAATCGTGCATTCGTAGTCTTAAAAGAAGGTTTTGTGAGGAGTGAATTTTTGTGAGGAGTGAATTTTGTAAGGAGTGAATTTTTGTGAGGAGTGAATTTTGTAAGGAGTGAATTTTGTAGGGAGTGAATTTTGTGAGGAGTGAATTTTGTGAGGAGTGAATTTTGTGAGGAGTGAATTTTGTGAGGAGTGAATTTTGTAAGGAGCGAATTTTGTGAGGAGTGAATTTTGTAAGGAGTGAATTTTGCAAGGAGTGAATTTTGAACGGCCTCACGTTATTTCTGTCCGCCGAATGATGCACTTTCTTGTACTATCTGTTTGTTTAAATAGCGTTCTTCTGTTTTATGTCTAAATATTTTCAATTCGATTATCCGAATTTTAGGTTTTCTCTTTTTAAATAAAAATATTACTTATAGAAATATTGTGCGTAACCTTTGATTATGAGAAGGCTTATTTTAAATGATTTAAATTTGTTTTCTTTCAAATTCGATGAGAAATGTTCTGAAAAGAACATGGAAAGCACATGCAGTTCAAGAGGATTCTTGTTATCAATTGCGAGATAATCCCCATTGCATGAGCTACGCAACAAGAACAACAACAACAACAACAACAACAACAAGAGCATGTCCTGCTGCTCAACAGCCTTCTTAATTGTTTAATAAACAACAACCAGGTAACGTTCGAAACACTGATTCCAATCACGGCATGGAAACGCTTCCGACCTTGGATCCTAACAAATCATCGGCAAATCGTTGTGCCCGTAATTGTTGCGCCCCTCATCTCAAGGCTTCAAGTGGCCACTCCAAAAGACAGAAATATGAGTCTTCTTCCATGTCTTTCCTCCATGCATTCGCGTTCAAAGCCCTCGCAAGCCTTCCATCCTCCATTCACAAAACTACGATCAGGATCAAGACACCATCCTTCCTTGCAGAAATATCGTGTTGCACCGATAATTTCTTCACTTTCAAATTGAAGGTGTGGTCGGAAAAGTTGAAGTGAAATCTTTGGAAAGGATGGAAACGGAGAGAGAGAGTGAGAGACGCAGCTCTCAGGAGAGGGAAACGTGCACGTGTCTGGATAAAGCACCGAGAAAAGCGGTAGATGGTGGAGTGTAGTAATTTGGCGTGCCTTATTTGAAAACTCATTAGCTGGCAGGAGCAGTAAGTTCCGCAAGACGTGTNGTCTCTAACATCCTCTGAGTAAGCAGACTCAATTAGACTCATATTAATTATTAATATTATTATTATTGATATATTATTATTATTATTATTATCATCATCATCGTCGTCGTCACTATTTCTTATTATTATTAATGTTATTATTATTATTATTGATTTCTATAGCGCCATGTGTATAAACTCCTCGCCATTGTTCTTGTAGCAGGCGACCCAGAAGATGCGTAAATAAATTATGGAACGACAGACGTCCAATTAATTGTCTTAATTGGTTGCATAAAATCCTCTTCTTCGCAGATTCATCATCTCCTCAGAGTTCAGCTCAGCACTTTGTTCCGCTAAATTCTTCTCCATCTCAAGATTATCAGGCATTTGTTATCGTGGGATAAAGGAATTCATTCGTGAATCAATTTTAATATTCACGAGGTCAATTGATTATTCATTAAGTTAAACAGCCAATCAAGTAAGAGCTGCGCTTATTTTAATGCTTTTTTAATCCATAATTTCATAATCCCGTCGCTTTAAATAATTTGTTTGTTTTTCGTTTTATTTATATTCAAGGGTCAACTGTTAGGACACTGGACAAATGAATCAGATGGAATCAACAACTCGATTGAATCAATCAATTGAATCATAAAAGCAAGCCGCTTTCTTCAACTTTCCCAGACGCAATAGGGAAGTTATTTCATCTCACTTTTTGATGTAATCAGATGTATTTCTTCTCTAATTTTCTGAATTAGTAAATTACTGCTGTAATTATTATTTATAACTTAATATTTTTCAGACTGTATGTGGTTATAGTTTGCTTTCCCATGCTGCTTGCCAAACAAAGCAGGTGCAATAGCTCCATTCAGTGGTCTGGGATGTTTCTCAAGCTTTTGAGTTTATCAGAGTGCGCCCTGGCGAATCTTTTTATCAATTTATAATTTTTTTATCAATTATTGAACTAATTCCGAGCCTATCAATCGTTCGATCCATATATTGGAGAGTGGAATAAATATTTCAAACGGAATTGAATGAAGTTTTTTGATAGAATTATGAGGAGCAGTTGTATTTGCAAGCAGTATTATTGTCTCACAAAGATAAATAAAAATAAATTAGGCTCTGCCACGAACGCACCCGCGGCAGGTGATACCGCCAGAAGCCGATTCTCCTGTGAAATTCAATCTCCCAGCTTGGTGCAGGAGCCTTCGAAAGCGGGAGAAGAATCTTCGGTTTTCCCAAAAGAAGTTTTTCCAGATCCTTTTTCGTTATTTTATTGGAGACACGTTACCTCCACTCGTTTTAAGAGGCCCAGATGTTGCTATTTATGCGTTTCATTCTATTAACTATCTTTTAAAGTTTTGCAACTTTTGAAATAAATTTTTATTGCCTGCGGTGTCATAATTTCTCTTTTTCTCACTTGAAGCCATAAAACAAGTTATTTTCAAATTGACAACACATTTTGAACTTCAAATAAAACTTTAATCAGCCAAATTGTTTGAATTGGCACATTAAGACAGGACTTGCTAATTCTATACATAAAAAGATCTTGATGTTGGACATTCCTTAAAAATTAGTGCTAGTCTTATTTCAGTCTTGTCTTAGCTTAATGAACTATTCAATAAAATTTGAAATTGGAACATGGTTGTTCTACAAACAGATGAGCGATTGCTTTTCTCTGCTTGAAATACTTTGTTAAACATCAACAAACTGACATCAGATAATTGACGAAATTCGTGCTTCTGAGTAACCACGGTGCTGATGTCGTCATCATATTCAGGGATATGTGTGGTTAATCGATAACATTTATTAGAAAAACAAAGTTATGATTTTGTTGATAATTAATTACGTTGTAATTTTTAAGTTTTTGTGAAGATTTGAATTTGAAAATTTGACACAATTTTTGTGTTGATCAGAAATAAGATTTTTATGACCTGTTTTGGTAAAGCTAATTTTTTACTTTTAAGTTTTTCAGTTTTTCTACCTGATTTGTGTCATGTCCTTCCTAAACAGCAAAAATAATAGTTTTAGTAATATGAATTACAATATCGTCTAAGCAAAGATAGCTCCACACATAACGTTAACCTTATGATTTTGAATTCAGTAAAAAGTCTTCTTAGAAGAACTTTGATCTTGTTGATATCTTTATGAAGTTTGTCCTGATAACAGCGCTCTAAATCATTAATAGATGATGGCCATATATTATTACTTTTACTATTACTTATTTCATAATTAGGAATAGATGATTTCTTCTTAAATTCTAAATCTAATTGATGACCTATTTCATTTTACCATATATTTGTTAATTTATTGGTAATATAAGACCCAGTATTCATTTTTGTCATACGCAAAACCTAGATTTGGTTCGTGGTGAAGGTTCAGGATATCAGCGATATAAACTCCATGTCTACAGAAAAACTTGAGCAACCTATTTTCGATAACTTTAATTTTTTCCACAAACATTAATCTCTGAGAACCAAACGTAAACATTCGAATTCCAACCAAATTGGCCCTTAGATATTCGGTTTCATACGCACTCACACCGACTCACGAATGTTAGATACTTGGTTATTTAACTTATATTTGGCTCATAAAGAGTCATTCTGTTCTAAATAATAACGTAATCATTAACAATGCCTAAGGGTAGAAAATTACAAAGAATTTATTGAGAAAATATGCGTTTCAAGAACGACTTAATTAGTAAATACATGTGTAGGTAGTACGTGATTTCATCGACCTCTGATGTTCGGCTGTGGCAATCGTTTTCCTTTTACTGTCAACAAACTTGTTAATTACAAAAACTTAATATTCTACTTAATGAGAAAATATGTAAACAATAACTTCATTTAACCGATCAATCATATATTATAACCTGATGACGTAAGTTACAAGCCCCGCCCACCTAGTACACATTGAACTTTGCCGAAAAGTCTTGTTGACGGGGTTTGGAGTTTTGTCTTCTGAATGATGATTCAGTCTCACCTAAATGGCTCCGTCATAATTCGTCACCGGAACTAATAGTCTTGATATTAGGAAATGGTTTATTAGTGGAGCTGTTAATCTCTTAACAGATGGCTTGCGTTGTATCAAATAGAAGTTTTAAAAATATCATACGTGTTCTCAAACAGTGGAGAAATAGGGAAGTTATTATACAGCGAAGATTCAGCTCTGCTGTATGTGACTTTAAAATTTATGGTGTACAGATTTCTTTTTCTAGATAATTTTTCTACACAGGTTCATTCAGAAGCTAGAGATGCACACAGCTTTGGTTTGTTTTTTGACATCGATGGAGTCATTACAAGAGGAAAGGTTCTTCTCCCCCATACCAAGGCAGCTTTCAGGTTATTGACAGATGAGTGTAAAAACTTTAAAATCCCCACCATCTTTGTCACAAACGCTGGAAATTCTATGAGACAGTCTAAGGCAGATCACTTATCTGAACTTCTTGACGTCAGAGTTAGTGAAATTAAGTTCATTTGTATTTTAAATAAATGTATATGACATCACAGATCAAAATTATAATGAAGTTAGTTTAAATTAGCTTAATTAATTTTTTGCAGGTTGATGCTGATCAGGTTGTATTATCTCACAGTCCACTTAGGATGTTTAGACAATTTCACGACAAGCACGTTTTGGTCTGTGGACAGGGGCCCATCGAGGAAATTGCCCGATCGCTCGGCTTCAAAAACGTGACGACGCTGGAGAGGTTTCGACACTGTTTCCCTTTGTTAGACACGAACAATTACGAGAGGAGGAAAGCTGCCGTGAGTTCTGAAGATGGAATTAGCACGAATTGTTCGGGTTTTTTGACCGTTGTGTTTTGACTGTTGCCATTATAGCCCTGTGCATTTGAAGATTTCTTCCCTAAAATAGAAGGTGAGTCAAAGATGATATTAAATTAAATTTCTATTGCTCAATAATTATCTCAGTTTTATGTAATTCACTCGCATGCTAAATTTCTGATTTATGAAATAGTATCGTGGATGGCATAAACAAACTCTCTTACAAATACTTTACTGCTTTGCAGTTCCTTTTAATGGATTCTAGTTTTAGCCTTTCTAAATCTTCAGCAATTTATTGTAGTCGAGTAACTCTTTTCAAGTGTTTCAAGTGTTGCCATTTTATTTGCTGAATTATTTTTTGAAGATGATTTCTTTTAAACTAGGAATTGTTCTATTTGGGGAGCCTGTGAGTTGGGAGACGAGTTTGCAAATCATCCTCGATGTGCTGATCAGCGACGGGCGACCGTCCAAAGCCCTCGCTTATGTTCCCTACCCTCATTTGCCAGTTCTTGCTTGCAATATGGACATGGTTTGGATGGCAGAGGCTCCAATGCCCAGGTTTGGGTGGCTTAATGGGTTATTTAAAACCGTCCTCCAATGTTTTGTAGTTGCTACTTAAAGCCTCCGATGTTGAGCGCACGGTGCCTTACAAATTAACTATTATTATTGTTATTAAGATTGGGACACGGCTCGTTCATGGCATGTTTGGAAAGTCTGTACAAGAAACTAACTCAGAACGCGTTCCATTATTCCGCCAAGCTCGGCAAACCCGGCGAGATCACGTACCACTATGCCGAGCACATGTTACAAAGTATCGCTCGCAAGATGAATGTCCCCCCTATAAGGACAATGTACTGCATAGGGTTGGTTCTGAATACATATATATGTCACATGTTAAAAACAAAATGATGGATGGATTAATTTATTTTAAGTTACAATCCTAAGTAATTTCAAGTAAATCCTAAGTTACATTCCTTACAGTAAATCATTCCCGAATTTATAACCATCAAAGTTAAGTGTCGCTTGGTTGTAAAACTTTGTTATTTCAACTTTCTTGGACTTTAAATCTTTACTTCAATTTTTCAGAAGATTTGACTGTAAATGAAACAATTTGTGTTCAGTGATTACTTGTTTAATGCTAAATTGAGAATCCCGAGATGAATGTGCCACAGAGACAATAAGAACCAATCACCACCAACAGGCAACTGATTTTTGCCTTTTCGTCAAAACTTGAATTAAAGGAACTTTCATTTTGAGTTTCAATCTCCAACAAAACTCCAACGCCTTGCTTTTCTTTATGTCTTGTTTTGTTTTGCTTGGACTAGTTAGAAGACTGTTTTCTTTCATTTATACCTTGGTCTCGTTCGGGTGTCACTTTTTAGCTCAACTTCAGTTGATGAAAATGAAGATTTCCCAGCAGATATGTTTGTGATGTTTTAAATGTTATGTTTATTTATTGGAGGGATCCAATGAAAAAATCTTGTTGATGTTTGTTTGAAGTTGTTTTCCAATGTATCTTCAAAATAGTCCACTTTTTATTGTTGATTTTTTGAGAGTGGTTATTGATGACCAGAACAAACCAGAATTATTTGTTAATTCCTGCTGCCTTGATCAAGCTGTTTTACAAAAGGAATGCAAATTTGAAGTCGACGCAATTACTACGTGCCATTTTGAACGTTGTAATTGAAGTGAAAGTGAATTTATTGATGTCCCACTCGTGACTTTGAGCTCAAAGACCACAAATATTTGTATTTGTTGATGTATTTGTATTTATTATTTTTATATTTCCATTTGTTTACATTTTCAGCGATAATCCTGCTTCAGACATCTATGGAGCCAACCTGTTCAACGACAGGATAAGGAGATTGGCGGAAAGAAGAGTAACCATCCATCAGCAGCCTCTAACGGCTGGAGTAGCACAATTCGGAACTTCTTTTACCAGTACAAGTTTATTTCATTCATAATTGTAATATCGTGTGATATTAGAACTTCAATTTACATTTTCAAGCTCCAGAAATAAGTGAAGATGACTTTCATTCGATGGCATCTGACAAGGAGGGGGAGGAACCATCCATTAATACAGTCACGGTTGACAAATGCGAATCCATCTTGGTTTGCACGGGGGTCTTTGACTCTGGGCGTGCCAACGTGGTAACAGAAGAACATGTAATGGAAGAATCCATGTGCATCCCATCATTTGCCACTGTGCACAATGTCTACGAAGCCGTCCTTGCAGTTTTTGAGAAAGAGAGGTTGTTGTGAGAATCAACATTACCCCCTTCCTTTGAGGTAAATACTAAACCTTACCTTGTCGGTATTTTGTGACATGTTGCTCGTACCTGGTCAAAGTGATCATGGCACTGCGTCAAGTTTCCATTGTCTTCAAATCTTGTGCAGGTGCAAATTGTTCCACATTGATTTCTTGCAGGTGAAATTTGCAGCATCACCACAATACAAGTTTTTTAAACTGAACTAAAGTGCAGTCTCTCAATAACCACATCCTCTCATTGTCACACTCTCTAAATTTGAGATCTATGCAAGTACTTTCTCCTGAATTAGAATTTGTTTTCATTGTTGTTACATTCGGTGAGTTAGCACATTGAATGTTGCTTGCAGATTGAATGAATGTTTAGTTGTACTTTAAGCTGCAAATTTTTTTGCAAACCATTGAATCTTGAGGTGTGTGCTAATGCGCAGTCTTGATTATTTTTTGGAATAGCTATTTATTTTAGGAAATTCTAAGTATTTTTGGACTGAATAAGATTTAATCGGCAAAATGGTCTTTTTGTGTTTGCAACGTGATATCCACATGTTCCGGTACAGCCTTTTACGCGCAGCAAATGAGGAGGCGTAATGTAAATGCACTTCATTTGTACAGAGTCATTCATGTAGTGTCCTTTTTGTTAACCATTTATATAGCACCCCTAGCCAAGGGCACTTGCAGCAGTGATACGGCTGGGCTTCGAGCACGACCGTTGTTGTCACTGCCGCACGCAGGAACGCAACCCGTTCGGCCAAGCTGAACTAATAACGGTATTACTTTTAGAAAAATTGGATCTGCATAAATCCATAGTTAACTCATAAGTTTGAGTTTTTTTAAACACATTTCACTTAGGGGCACCACACTATTATTGGAGGAATCTTGAGAGGGTATCACCTGAGAGGTGTTCGTGATGATGATATTCAGTGGTATGAGTGAGCAGTGTTTTTGAGTTGACTTTGAAAAATATTGAGGGAACTTTTATCCTGACCTGACCACCCTAAGTTCACATTTGCACATTTAAATGACGACCACTTACAAAAGTAAAATGAGGTCGAGTAGTTTGGAAGAGCTAAACAATAAGATGTCAAACAGGATATAAAATGCTTTCTTGACACAGAAATGAAACAAAACTTGAGAGCCCAAAGTGCATAAAGCTAACAAATATCCTTCGCTTTAAATTGAACACATCGAGGTACAACAACGACGGACACCTGTCCGACTTATTGCTGTTGATGCATGGACGTGAGATGCTTTCGATGCATCTGCAAGCGATGCTTATTCCGGAAACAACGGATGGACTCCTCGTTGACGTGGAATGTTGACCTAATTCTCGTGAAATGAATTCTAGCGGTGCAAGGAGGATGCCTCTGCACCACTAGTTTTAAGCATCGATTACACTTGCATTAATTATATTACAGAAACAAATTCAGCAATGTCAAACATTGTGCTGAGGCTTCCAGCAAATGACAAAACTTGACCGAGTTTTGCAAATGCAGACGTAATTACAATTGCCTCGAAAGGTAGAAACTAAACTATGTCGGAAATACTTGATTTGAAATGGTAGTCTAAAATTTACAAAATACTCAGCTCGTCGGCCAGTCTTTGATATAGACACGATTCTACGTTGATAATGACGTTCTAAATTTGTACGAGATGAAATGATTTCAAAAAATATCTGCTGTTAATCAAGAAGAAGCCAAATGAGGACAAAGTAAAAACAAAATCCAGTCATTTCTCAACATAACACCTCAGAAAAATATAGTCCATAACAAAAAAAAAGTAAAATATTTCAGCTCCACCTGATTTTCTAAACGTCCGTAACTTATAAATCCTGAAAAGATGGTGGTATCTGCAGAATATCAAACAAGTATCGTGACCGTGCAAAGGAAGAGATGCAATTTCTTTTGAGATCTCTATTGGCGACACGTCACTTTCCTCTTTTTCCTTCTCTTCCGGCGGAAGCAGCAACACCTTCATGGAAGAGAAATCAGATTATGCTAAAAGCATTGGAATTTTCTATTCTGGTGCCAATGTCATTAAAATATCGACGTTTAAGCATCGCCGAACGAATGTTTGTGCCGTCGATGTCGAGGCAGTTGCAGGCGGCTAAGGAATCGAGGTCGACAACGAATGAGGACGAAAAGCGACCGCATCCGCACCCACGAAATCATTTCAATCCGACCAAAACGAATCCCCGCCTCTTCGGCAGACTATTCATTCTTACGAATTCATCCCCAAAGCCATAAATCGTTAAAGTAAAAATAGTTTTCGTGTCGTGCGAGCAGAACGAATTTTTGCTTTCGACCCGGTTTAGGGATTCTACGATCGAGTTCCTTCTCCTCGGTTTCTTTACTCCTTTAATTATTCGTGCTTTAAATTATTTGTCATGTTCTTCTTCCTGCGAGTTCTGTTTGTCGCCTGCACGATCATTAGCACGAATTCACAAATTGAATGCTTTTTAACCCCCTCTTGACTTAAGCAGTGGAAATCTTAGCTTGTGCAACAAAAGTGCACATGATAACGAAAAGTCTTTGAAGAGTCAAATAATAACATAACTGGTAATCATAATCATAACATCAGTTAGTTGATTGATTTTCTTCAGGACTTCTTTAACACCAATTGATTAAACAGTAAATTAACTTAAGTAATAGTGTGAAATTATTAAAATAATAACTAAAAATAAATAATAAATAAATAATAAAGTAATAATAACAGCGACAATAACGCAGCAACGTGGGTAATTATTTAAGATGCCAATCAACGATGCGATGAAATTATTGAATATATATTACGAATAATTATCGACTGCACGGCGTTGCAGAAGAAAGCGTAAAATGTCAAAACAGTGAAATAAATGACTCCACTTCATTACATCAACAAACGTTAGCACGGACTCACTTTACTGACTCAGCAGTGTCCATATCAGGGGGATTAGCAATGGGGAGATTGGACTGGCCGCTCGTCGGATCGCCGCCCTGGAGTTCGCCGTTCGTCGAGCTGACGACCTTTCGTGTTTTAAATGCACCGAATTCAAAGGGATGAAATTTATGCGACCAATAATTCACGAACGGCCGAGTGAAATGCACGTTCGAAATACTTCTTCTGACGATCGGCTTCGATGCCGAAGAAAAATTGCCGCACTTTCGTTTCGATCGGCATTAATACGTCGAGCCATTAGATACTTATCGACTTTGCATCTCGGTTAGAAATTTTTATCTTAAAAAAAGTGAACTAATGAATTACAGACATTAAATGAATAAAAAAAAAAAGAAGGACTTCAAAGTGCTCACCTGCACTGATCCACCCAGGTGTGTTGCTATGGCAAGGTTCGAACCAAGAACTTCAGCAGATTGTCTGTTAGTGCTGGACTCTGTCCATGTTCGCAGATTCATGGGCTGTGAAAGTATTTAACATTATAAATTCTTTGATTCTAACATCATTATCATAAATCAACATCATTATCATAAATCAATATTACAATTGTTTGATTCAAACGTCCCAAATTGAGTTTTCATCGTCAACTTGTTCTTGATTTATCTCTCAAAGTGAAAGATGAAAGTTGTTACTTTTAACCGAAAAATGATGTTTACAAGGATGGAAATTCATTGTTGTAAATGTCGAATGACTTTTACGAATCTCATCCTCGAAAGTGCACTTGTAAACGATATAAACTAATAATATTATTATTAATACTAACGCAATTAATAATAACTAATAATAATTAGTGGCAATAACATTCATGCAATTATTTGAGTGACTAGAAATGCCATAAACTTAGAAGCTTAGTGACTCAT
Source organism: Hirudo medicinalis (assembly GCA_011800805.1). NCBI lineage: Eukaryota > Metazoa > Annelida > Clitellata > Hirudinida > Hirudinidae > Hirudo > Hirudo medicinalis. The sequence continues at coordinate 45,224 of MPNW01000702.1, read as the reverse complement.
CAGTGACACAGTTAAAATTCTGGAAATCCCAACAAAATTCACAAATGCATCAACCTTCACCATTACATGTAAGCCTTGAATAAGCAATGACATATCAATTCGATCTTAATGTAAGAGCTGGTGTTCCACAACATAATAACCACCTATGAATGGCTTCAATGCTTGCAATGAGAAGAAGACAATGACAATAAAATAACGTCAATCTTATGAAATGCCATCCAAACCAAGACGTGCAAAGTAGAACCGAACGGGAATATTTCATTCTCATGATAAACATTGATCGAAAAGAAGACCATTTTTGCTTTCTAAATGGAATCATTATCATAACTACGAACAAGATTGTAAGCCAAAAGTAAATTTAAACCTAATTAATTTTTAGCAAAGTAACGAACGATTTAGAAATAAACGTTGTTTCGGACAATACGAGACGACAACCTTGGATGGCTGGGCGACAAACTTGTTTTCATCGTTGATTCCTCTGTTGGGTGAGTGAGCCCCGTCGCCAGTCGAAGCGTGATCGGACGAGAGCGGGCCACTCTGGTCGACGACAATAAAAACATCTAATTGTAATGTGTACTTATAGATTACTGTCCATTACTTAACTAGGATTAGGGCAGGTAGTGTAAATGACGAGAAGCAGAGGCCCTAATCGTTAGACGATTTAGGGGCGGGATGCATCGATGAATTTTGATAATTAATATTACTATAGTGCTTATATTCGCTCTAATTATTTTGGTGCAGTTGTCCTCCATCTCTATTTTTAGAGTTCAATCAATTTTAGACGCACATCTCCGAGCATTACGAGTAATAAAAAGTAATGTAATTACTTAATCCTGGATTCATTGCTCTAATCATTCCACGTTACAATTAAAATCATTTGATTACCTCAATGGATTCATGCTGAACCTTTAAAGTTTTGATTTCAAATAAAATAAATACTAACAGCTAACAAAAAGAGTTTATAAACTCAAATTGGATAAAAATGATATTATGAAATGAAATCTGAATAACAATGGTTATTTGTTTTAAGTTGCGATCATTGCACTGAGGCAATAATTTAAATGATCAGGTGGAAGGCTTCTACTTTCATCATTAAGGTCAGTAATAATAACAATGACAATAACATCAACAACAACAACAATAATAATAACAATTGGCATACAAATTAGCTCCCAGGGAGCGCATCCCTGATAGGGGTGGTAAAAGCAAAAGTTTCCCTGATTCTTAGGCTTATTTATATTTACACAGCACTTATAATTTATAATATCAAATATGAAAAATAATATTAATAACAACAAAAAGTTATAATAATAATGATATTATCAGAAAATAATTACCATTTGTTTGGAGAGCCAATCGAATTCCCAGTCGCACTGCCAGCCGTTGGAAGACATGAGATCCGTGAAGAGTTTTCGGAGGTAGTCGTAGTCTGGGGTTTCGAAGAAGTCGAGTCTTCTGACGTAATACAGGTATTTTGACAGCTCCTCTGAAAGTAAACATTCCATGAACTCTTTGTGGACTTCTGAATAATTAGGCCTACGACAGTGGTCGACAGGCTCGGTCGTGATGGGGGGGGGGGGTACGATAATATGAATCGTCTGGATCTACTATGAAATCACGCGACTGACGAACGGTCGAGCAGGTAATCACGAGGTTAAGAAGAGCAAATCCAAGTCTAAAAGGAAATCTCTCGTCAATAAATTTCACTTGCAATTTCAAAATGGTTCCTATAGATCCAGGCGTGCAATCATAATCCCAAATCAATATAGAAAATTACCTGGAAAATTTTCGCAGAGAACTTCGATCGGGGTGGTTCTCTTCGTGTCTCCGATCTTCTGGTATCTTTCCTTGAGGGTGTCGGCCTTGAGTCCTTGCCACGGCAGACTCCCTCTTAGGAAGTACATGAACATGTGACCGAGCGCTTCTAGGTCATCTCTTCTACTTTGTTCTGTCAACGTGCGACTTCATGGGAAATGCATTCCAACGATTTATTAAAATCAATTATTCCCATCACAGAATTTGTAATTTGCCACATTTCGACTTCCTAAACGTCCTCGGCCAAACTTCCGAAGTTTTGTAGAAATGCAGAACGCGAAGCCAACCTTTTCCAAGGTGGGTGTTAATGCTCATGTATCGAGCAGTTCCAGTGAGACTCTTGTGCTCCCTGTACGGAATGTGCTTGTGAGTGTCGGGATCGATGTATTCCTTCGCCAGTCCGAAGTCAATAATGTGGATGATTTGCCTCTTTTTCGAGGTCTGCCTTCCGATCAGAAAGTTCTCGGGCTTCACGTCTCTGTAGATCAAATGCTTCGAGTGGACGTACTCCATCCTCGAAATCTGACCAACCATCAAAAACATGTCGGAGTATTAAAATATGAGGCAATGACATTCGAGAAAGAACAATGGAGAACATACAAGTTGGATGGCGATCATCAGAACAGTCCTTAGAGTGAACTTCCTCTCGCAGAGATCAAACAAATCCTCCAGACTCGGCCCGAGAAGTTCCAGGACGAGTGCATTGTACTTTCCACAGGGTCCGAAGTAAAATACTTGTGGGACTCCCTCTGCAAATGATGGTCACAATCCATGAGAACAAAGTTTTTTTCACGAGCAAAAGTAGAATGACACCCTACCCGCCTGACCCAATTGCTTGTAGAATCGGTATTCAAGATGCAGTTGAGGTGCACGAGACTTCATTGGTTCCTAGCAGAAGGAGTTCAAATTTATTTAGTCTAATTTTTGCATTAAGGGTTTCAAACATGAATCTCTTATTTGTACTCACAAGTTTTATGGCAACATGTTCGTTGTTGTAAATGTTCTTACCTGATGTGAAAATTCTCATAATGAGCTCAAAAGAAAGAATTTTACTACAAATAGTTTCAGCAAAGTACCAATTCTTAGCTCTCCAAAATTTCCACATCCAATTTTTTTTCCAACTCTGAAATTTGGTCCAACCATCAACACCCCTGTGGCACTGGATTGACCAGGTTTGTTAGGAGTGTTTACTCCTCGATTAGTGTTCACCGATGTTAACACTTTTGATGTCATCTTTTAATCTATCACCAAAATCATAAACAGATTAACGTTCTCATTAACGCCTCTGAAATAATACCAACTTAATAACTAAATTTTAGGAATGAGATCAGATAGTTTCAGTTATTTTGGACTTACATATACAAACAATTACTTGATTAAAGCAAAACTTTTAGAGCATTCTGACCCCAACTGTAAACAAAAAAATTAACATTATCCAGACATGGTTGGTATCTTTTTGAAGTATTTGCTCAAGCAAATCACTCCTGCGAAAATTTACACATGGAAAACATTATAATATTTTGTGAATTTGATTTGGAAACCTTTCAATCTCAAGTGTGGAATCCGAAAATATAAAAATGTTAATCGCGCACGCCACCACAGCACAAATGTTAGGCAGGTCACCCAAACAAACGACTAGACTCCATTGTGAGAAATATTTTAATAAATGTCATCACTAAATTACCGATATGTATTTTATTAAAATAACACTTAAATAATTTGTCTTTTTAGAATTTAATTCTTAATCGAAAGCCTACTCTTTCAGCCGCTCTAGGTCAGCAAAGTGTTATATTTTCTAATTATATTCAACGTTTAAATATACTAATTTTATTTGATAAATAACAATTATGTTAATTAATTTACAGAAAGTATTCGAGCCATTGGAGAACTGTATTTTGAGTCATCATTCCAGAATAAGTCGTGGAGCAAATATTCGAAAAAGAATAAAAGAATTATCATTTTTCGTAAAATCTAAATGTTATAGTCTTGTACTGTGCAAAGCCCAAGAGAGTTATTGATCAAAATGCTAAAAGGGGAGAGCGCTGACGATCTTTTCAAATGTTTCTGCACAAAATTCCCAACATATTTGCTTAAGGTTGTTGTTGTTGCTTTTGTTTTATTCGGTCAGTACGACTCGATTGAACTATGGCATATTTACTTATTCTCCTGAAGATGTTCGGAAATATTTGCCAAAGCATCGCGTCATAGATTCGGATCGATGAAGCAATTTGTCAGGATGCAGACTCCTCGCATCATTTCAATCGGCTCCCGTTCGGAAAATTAGATATCATTCTCTACTGTTATCGATTTTATGTTTAAAACCCATTGTTTTCAATCAAAAATCATTTTTTTTTACATATATGTAAGGAATTGGACCGCTTGGTTTTGTTTCAAGAGTAAATAAATAACGAATAACCATCGGCGACGGGCATCTTTATAAGTGGTTGTGGCGCCTCTTTCGAGGCACCGTGATGTCCTACTCTAAGTTAAACAAATAGCGCAATTAAATAATAATAAAAAAACACTGCTAATAATGATAACAATGATGATAATAATTGTAACTATTACATGTCATTCGGAGCAGACGAGATGAGATGAGATGAAAAGGAAACAAGAAGAAGAGAGGAAATTCATTAATTGCATGAAACGCTCTGAAGACCGGGAGGAGAAGCAATCGATCGAGAGTCCCGGAATTTAATATCTCACAGATATGAACTCAACTCTGCTTGTTTTAATTAAATCTACCCGGAGGATTAAGCGGTAAAGTTTTATTTCCAGAAAATGTGTTTGTAGCAAAACAACCGATCCACTCGGGATTTTATGTTAATTTTGGGAGGAGGCAAATAAAACGAATTTTAGAAAATCAAAGTTAACCTTTAAAAGAGCAAATAAACTATCGGCTTCGATGCACGCACATTAAAGGTGATAATCAAATTTTGAAACGTTTATTGTATATTAATATTTAAACGGTGTTTATTTTCATATGTTTCGTTGAGTGCGAACAATGAACCTAGAATCGACAAAGGCTGTTTTCTTAGATGTCAGTATGGAAGGTTGATGTGAGTACTCACCACACATGAAGCACTCACCAGGAGACGTCAGGTGAGTGAACTCGCTGATGAGAAAATATGATGCAGTTGGAAAAGCTTTGAATGTTAATAGACCAAGTGTGCGCTGCTTTGCCAGTTGGAATAAATTACAAAACGCAGGACCCGCTTCTCACTCCGTATCTCAAGAGGCGTGTGTTCGCACGACCGAGCTTAAAGAGTCCGTTCTCGATTGAAGAAGAAATTTAAGTTTGTTTAAACAGTTTCTTTCTTAAAGGAAAATCCGATATCTTTTTTCGTTTTTGTGCCTGATTGTTGTGATAAATTCTGAATTCTGATTCCTCTCTGAATGGATGCAACCCGGAAATTCAAATGAAGAACAAATGAACGTTTACAAGAAAGTATCGAGTGAAGAGGATGGACGGTTGGATGTTAGTTCGACACCATTCTCTCACCTCCTGGGTCAGGAATTCAGATATCCGATCAGAGAGATCACGGACCAGAGTCAGGACAACCAAAAGCAGTCGCCTTGCAAAGAGGAGACTGCCAACAACAACCTCTACAATGACTTACATGATTACAATGAGTGCATTAAGGTCATCATAGAACCATGCCAAGATTCAGACGAAGATCTGGATCAACCGACGTCAGCCTCCAAAATTCCCCGGATCATTCCAGAAATCCAATTAACTCCCGCCAGTTACGATTCTGGAAAATGCCATAGTCTGACCATTCCACCCAGGGATCCAGGAAGATTTCTCAGACCGGAGGGGGAAGCCCTCAGGGCACCATTCAACTTCAACAGCTCCCTCTGCAATGCCGACGGCCCTTTCTTACCTGGCGATAATGCTCAGGATGTTCAAAAAACCGGAAGTTACCTGAAAGACCAAATCATCTCGTTTTTCCAGGTGTCCGACAACAAATTGGCTCTCAAGTTGTTTGGCAACAGGAACGCCCTCCTCAAGGAGAAGATGAGACAAAAAGCCGTTGGAAATTGGATCATCCATCCTTGCAGTAGTTTCAGGTGGGCAGTTTTTTTCAAATTATTGTTTTATTAATTGTGTAGAAATTAATGTTTTATTGATGTCTGATTAATCGTTTTTTGTAATCTGTTAGTGGTTGTTGGGAATTCAGTTTTCAACGCCAAATTAGGATGCCTTTCTCTTTGTGTTCAGTTTCAATTTCAGTTACATGTTAATAATATATTAACAATAATTATATTGATTTTTATAATGTTATTATTATTGTTATCATCAGTAACGTTCTATAAAGTTCCTTTTCCTCCTTCTTGGGTGGTCAAAGAAATGCTTCCAACACATCAATAATAGGGCCACCTGCCGTTCACTTCGGGGCGATTTTTATGGAAATAAATCATTCGACCGTGTGGACATCCGAGAATTTAAAAAGTAAAAAAAAAAACACAAATTTTAAAGTTTTACATTTTGCTGCTGCCACACGCAAACAAGGACATATTCCTCAAACATTTCTGCGCAGGTGCTCAACGTCGATTGAAATGTCCTCAGTTCATAAAAATGATTTTCTTTCGTGGCACGGTTGACACACGACAATCATTCAACCTTTCATCTTTAAATTCAACCTCCGCGTGACGTGCAAATATTTATTTTTCGGAAGGTATTAATTTCGCCATCTTGAATGTTTGAAATTACCGCTATTATTTAAAATTTAAAACCCGCACAAATAGAAGCATTTTATTTGCTAACAAGTTCAAAGTTTATCTCTTCTTCCATTCATTATGGAAAAGGCAACACGGAACGTAAAATGCAATTTGCCCCACGATCCAACGACCTTTGAACCCTACACCACCCCCCACAACCATCACCGGCTGCAACTATCACCTCCAAGTGCAACCTATCCGCACACTTTCTGACACCGCGCACTTGTAATATTATTATGGCACATTTTGTTTTCTATACTTTCAACCACTTAAAGATGGAGAGTTTCCAGGCATGCCACAATAGAGTTTAAACGGAGGTGGAATTTACAAAGCAATCGAATGATGAGACTGACCCGATTTCGTGCAATTTGATGATGTTATTGCTCTTCAGTCCCGCGAGAGACCGGCCAAACAAAGTCCTGCCCGTAGAGCAAGTTTAAAAACGGAAAGATAAATTCATCTGCCTGATTGCCGCCATCCACTTACCTTCATTTCATCAACAAAATCGGACTCTTGAAGAATTCAGTTTCTTCTATGAGTCATTTATCGATTGCCCATCCGAAGAAGCAGAGAACGACTGACCACAGGGATGCATCTCGGACATCCACAAACCACGGACAAACACGGCCTCCTCATTTCTGATTCTCGGCGGTCGTTACCATGGGAACAAACGGGAAGTTATTTACTGCCATCCTTGAAGGTCAGCGGAAAGGAGGCTGGATCTCTGTGATCCATTTAATTGTAGTTCCAACCTCGCAGTAACTCTTCCCGTGTCTGGATCTTTTCTTCCGCGTGCAAGAGATGTCGGACTTCTTCATTCATTCATTCATTCATTCATTCATTCATTCATTCATTCATTCATTCATTCATTCATTCATTCATTCATTCATTCATTCATTCATTCATTCATTCATTCATTCATTCATTCATTCATTCATT
>MPNW01000701.1:222173-261053 GCA_011800805.1 Hirudo medicinalis | reverse complement strand
AGTGAAGGAGACAGATGACGTCATCATCATCATATTATTATTATTATTATTATTATTATTATTATTATTATTATTATTATTATTATTATTATTATTATTATTATTATTATTATTATTACTAGTAATATTATTATTATTAAATGTTTATTATTTTTGTTATTGTTATTACATTATTATTATTATTATTATTATTATTATTATTATTATTATTTATTCACCGTTCTACTCAGCAAAAACGTCTGTAAAGTCAATTGGCGCCAGGTCTCATCGAGTCCTCAAGAAGTTATGATGATGATGATGATGATGATTACGATTATTATTATTATTATTATTATTATTATTATTACATCACGATAAGTTGCAAATAAAAAGATGAAAAGTAGAAACTGACAATGACTTGTTTCTGCCTGCAAATAATCGTTGTCATCCTGGTTGCATATCTTACAACAACTTAATTATGTTCTGCCATAAATTATCACGAAATCACGATATTTATAATATATTATGTAATTATCTTGATTTCATCAAGATAATATTTTATAATTAGTCGTAATAATATAATCAATAATTATTGTCTTTTTGAAGATTGTGCAGTCCTACCAAATGTAGTTCTCTCATTAGGACGATAATTTTAAACATCCTGATGCATTTTTATCCAAGTAATTGTATCTTTGTTTGCCTGTATATATTCTTTATATAACATAAGCACTGCAAATACACCTAGCCATCAGCCTTCGGTCCATCAACCCATCAATCCATCAATCCATTAATCCATCAGTCCATCAGTCCATCGTTCCTAGGCCACATGTGAACACGTTTCATAATAATTCCTTCCACACATTAATTTCTCTCAGGTGCTCTAAAAATCATCTCCTGATTAGCCACCGTTTGTTATGATGATGATGACGATGACGATCACAAAATTAGCATCCTGTATTATTAATTAATTTCACACAAACAAATAATTCATGAAATTGTTTAACACGTGATCGTTGGTGATAAATGGCCATGGAAGAGATGAAATGATGCCATGACCAATGAAAATGATCTAGATGATGATGATGATGATGATGATGAAGAGGAGGAAGAGGAGGATGAAGATGATGATGATTAATTATAATGATTAATTCCATACCTCGGCATGTCTCTCAATTCACCTTAAATGAGACAAGATTTAATGTTTACCTGGCACAGGTGTTGTGATTGTCAATGCAGGTATGTACAGGTAAATGCAACAGGTTTTTGATTCTAGCAGCCTTGGCGTTACTTCTTCGATATTGAATTGAATATGGCAGCTTATGAATATTTAATTAGATAAGATGTTTAATTTATGTTAATTTTATGTTTATTAATGTTGTTTAAGTTAATGAAATCTTCACATTTAACTTTTCTTCAGTTTGAATTGCTGAGGTGCATTATGTGCTGTGCCACTATTTCATCGACAAAGATAATGTTGTTGTTGACGTTGATGATGACGGCGATGACTAAGACCATGATGCCTATGACTATTGTGATGATGATGATGATGATGTTAAAAACGAAACAATCCACCACCATCTCAACTCATCATCTCACATGCACACATGTAAACAGGTGTCTTTGAACTATAAAACTCATCACCTGCCTCTGTTTCAGCATCTTCATCGCCACGAACTTCATCCCAGCAACGTAAGTTTTAAGTTGTTCCAAATTACATAATTATTTTTCATTGGTGTTGTTGTTAGTCACCGTGACAACATGGTGCTACCATCCTTGTTATCCTACAATAACATGTGATTAATTTCTCAGTCGATCAGGAGTGAATGTTTCAATTGATTTTTTTTAGAAAAAAATATCATTTAAAAATATCATTTAAAAATATAATTTAAAAATATAATTTAAAAATGAAAAATTTTTAATAAATTGAATTAATAAATTAGATTGGCCTGTAAAAGTATTTCTGCATTTTGCTTTTACTTCTGTGGATATATTTGATTATCGCGAATTCGAAAGAATATCTACAGGAATTAATAAAGTTTCTTCTGCAATATCATCACTCATTTATTAGAATTTATTGAATAATCACACAAATCCAAAGCTGTTTCCACAGATTCATACCAAAATTTGGCGAAATAAGTGATTAATGAATGAAAAAATATGAGTGATGTCTCCTAAGCTCTGTTGGCCTCCCAGTAGTTGAAAAGCTTCACAAAGTTGTTACACCTGAATTAATTCACCTTCCAATAAATATCTCAGGCGTCACAGGGTTCACCTCTTTTCAACTGTCATCGAATGTTGCCTGCATTTGTTAAAAGAGGTTTCTCATCATTTCGTCAAAACATGCAATAAAAACAACAAATATTTATAAAAACATTTTATAAATGTTTCATGTGGACTCACCGAACTCTTTCAAAGTATTATTATTATTATTATTATTATTATTATTATTATTATTATTATTATTGTTGTTGTTGTTGTTGTTGTTGTTCTTATTCTTCTTCTTCTTTTTCTTCTTCTTCTTCTTCTTATTTTTCTTCTTCTTCTTCTTCTCGTTGCAATATCAGTTTCGATTTTACGAATGGAAGTAAATGAACAGCATTATTGAGAGGATGTTCATGATATTTGCATGATTTGCTTGTCTTTAATATAAATTTAATTTAATTAAGAAATCCAATTGTTTCATGACAACATATTCAACAAACTCCTTCATTAAAATGGTAATATTAAAGTATTTTAATAAATACAATTAAATCAAGGTAGTTCAAAATAATACTGTGATTAAGTTGGAATTATTAACCTCATCTCCAATGTTTCTTTTCTTAAATTACTTTTGAACCTAATTTCCAACCACCTAACATCCACCCATCTACCCATCCACCCATCCACCTATCCACCCATCCACCCATCTGTCCATCCACCCGTCTGTCCATCTTCTAACCACTTTCTAAACGTTGTTGAGATTTTTTCAGGTATTGCTGTTGTTATTTAAATTGAAGCTTCAAAGGATGTGCAGAGTTTGCGTGATTAGCAATCATTATCATAATTCGTCCGTGATACTGACAAGTCATTCGTGAAATTCACCAATTCACTCAACCGTGGCTCTTCAGACATGGGTAGGATTGAAATCTTTCAATTTGGAGGATTATTTATGATAACCAGGTACAACTTCAGTAATTTTTATGATGAAATAACTTCAGGTTTGTGAATATTAAGCATATTTAAGACATGAGGTTCCGATATTGGTGGATGATACAAATGCAGCTGTTTCGCTTGATCGATCGCTTGCTTGCTGAGGAAGCACAGTTGTTATTCATGGACGAGTGAACCTACCAACCTTAGCAGAAGGATCCTCGTTATAGATTTTTTAGTTTCTCGAGCTGACATACTCCTAGGTTTTTTTGTTCACGAAGTTGAAATCATTTTCGACCTTCCTATTGAAACCTTTGAAACAAAACATCCCTAATAATAATAATAATAATAGTTAATTTATAATGCGCCATTTGCATATCGTCAGAGGCGCCTTATCAATCGCTTCATTTTCATTTCACACAATAAAACTTGTTCTCAACATCGAAAACGTTTTGTGAATTCCTTTCTGAAAATCAACGATTTTGAAATACAGCAACCCATTTATTTTACAATCAAGATGTAGATTCTTGAATGAGGATTTGTGAGTTGGACAAGTAATCGACTGTTGAATCTGATTTAAACACTCTTTCCTTCGAAAACTTTTCTGGATGCAATTCATTTTAAATTCACTCATCGTAACCATCATCAGAGTCCAATTAATGTACAACCTCCGTTTTTGTTTTAGGTGGATGATCACGAGACATCCATCCGTAATTATTCCATCCACGCTTGAGTGGACATCAAGTTGTCATGCTTACTAATGCGAACATCTATCACCGCCTAAATCAATAATCATGGTCCTTATCATCATTGCTTTCATATGTAACGTCAGTATCATCACCGTCATCATCGTCATCGTCGCCGTCAGATGAGCAGCGACAAGGAACTCGACGAGATGTTGGATGAATGCTTCAAAGCCATTGACGTGGACAACAATGGGTTTCTGGACTGCAATGAGATCCTCAATGTCCTCACTCACATCAACGACCATCCGGGCATCAAAAGCAAGAAAACTCCCCAAGAACTTGCTGAAGATGCTAAGGTGATTTGTGCCGCTCAATTAGGTCTTCATGTTTACCTGTGGATGTTGATGGCGATACATTCTTAAGTAGTTATTAACTTAATGTCAATTAATTAACTTAAGTAATTAATTAATGAAACTTAGTGTTTGAATGTAACGACAATTTCATTTAATAATAACATTTGTTACCACAGAATGTCATGGAAGGTTTGGATGTAAACAATGACAACAAAATCAGCAGAAAGGAGTTTGAAGATTTTTTCAAGCATCGCATCCTCAATGTAAGAATTGTGGTAGTCGTACATTTATTACGCCAAAATAACTCGAATTAATCCATAAAATATGTTTAACGTTTTAAATTATTGCCAATCAAACAGATATTTCGTTGCATCTCAACCTATTAAATCATAATTTGACGGGGCAAGATAAATATGTTTTACCCTAACAAATATTTTAAGAACATTTTTCATTCCATATTTGCTCTTTTCAGGCCTAAACTTCTCTAGGAGCTTCTCAAGAGAATGATCAATTTTTAGATCAATGAATACTTTTTTAATAATAACACATATTTTAAATATGAGTTGCTTCAAAATTTGTTTAAGTCTGCTTAAGTTGTTTAGATTACAGTTATTACGAAAAGAACAATAACTTAATAAGAACAATAACTTAATAAGAACAATAACTTAATAAGAACTATAACTTAATCTTTTGAATTAAGTAAAGTTTTTGAGTAAAGCTATTTCTTACAATTATTGTTCTTTTTGAGGTAATGCTTATTCTTTTGTAATATTTTGGATTCATTGGTAAAATGCTTACCTAACGGAAGTAAAAGAAACCAAAATTCGAAAAATTATTTCACTAAATTAAATCAATTATGTAAAAGCATCATCTAAAAACTGATCAACAATCTTTGTCCACTTGACGAGACTGAGGCCTCTACAGCACAACTCACCTCATAATTAAGTTTGACAATATTGAACTGGTCAGCATCCGGTCTTTTTATTAGAATGCACTTCAGTTGAGAGTTAAGAAACCGGAATCGAGTTATTGAGGTGGAGCCAAATAAGTTTATAAAAACTCTTGAATATAATTTACTATTCTGTTTAGAATACACTTTTACTATTTCTTTTTATTATTCTGCTTAGTAATACACTTTGAGATGTTTGAATGTAGTATGTAGGTCCTACAAAATTCAATATAATATCAAAACTTGAGAAACTACCGATCTCTCGCAGTCTTCTCCAAAGTTTTAAATCTTTCCAGTACCAATTCATCTAGTTAAGCAATTGATCATAAAGTAAAGTTGAATGACATGTAAGCCTCAGTTTGCAACTACTATGATGCAGCATGAGAAACTACCGACGGTTTTAGTGGTTGCAGGCGACTGAAGCGAACGCGACAGGCACAAGAAGGTCAAAGAGAGCACTGCATAGTCGAGGTTTAGCTGGCTCCCAAAGGAGGACATAAGCGGCTTAAAAAGGACGATGAGAGTTTTCAAAGTCTCACCTGAAGCAGATATGATCGATACTTCGATGTGGAGGGACAGCGAATCCCCACAGTGTCAGGGGAACCGGTTAAAATTCTTGGAAAGGTACTCTCCGAATCTCTCAACGACAAGATTATGAAAGGCGCCATATTGCAACAAACCATCAACCATCAGTCGCCTTTTCGAGGCGGTGCAGCTGCAAGGCGCTTTGAAGTGTGGATGCTCCAGTTCATGCTCCTTCAAAGGCCGTTAACCATTTGTAAGATTGGTTTATCAGTGTTCTCGAGGATCTGGAGAAGAAAGTTGACCGATACACCAGAAAATGGCTATGCCTTCCTCCAAAACAAGGAGCAGTGGATGCTCAGCAACTCCGCGGACAGGAAAAGCATGCAGATATGTTGATGGACCTGGAAGCGAAAGGTTACAGAAGAGATCTCTTCCCCATCGAGGTTGGCGCAAGGGCCTTTCCTCACTAAGATTGGATTGACTGGCCGACAAAGAAGGAAAGCTGTGACAAGGATACCTGAGGCTGAAGAAATGGCCTCATTCTGGATCTGGCACATGAGAAGCCACTGCATGAAAGCCTAAGAAAGCCGTCGGTGTCCAATGTCAATGATCCACCGAAACCACGGGGCCAAATTATTATCCGAAAGATGAGGTGTTGTCGGGAGAAATAGGGCAGCCGCATGCTCTCAAATCACTATTATCAGGTTCTACAACTATTTGTTGTACAACTCTCCTATCGGGTATCTATCTTGTTTAGTCGATATTGATCGAAAAACAACATAATTATCGAAATAAAAATATATTTAAAGCAAAGAAACAACAGTGAGCAGATCGCAACTCAAGCACAACAACCGAACGCACACCACATTCTCGCTGCGTCAACTATCGTCTGCCTCCTTCGCGCTCACTCAACATCAAGAATATCACTCTCCAAATCCACTGCGCTCCAAAACTCTCTCGAACTCTCCCTCAACTCCTCTGCCTCGGTGGTGGTGGTGGTTAATTAACGTCCATTTCATTACGAGATGATTAGGACAGCCTTCTGCCTCGCTGCGAGACGCCTTACATATATTCCCAGGTAGCCACGCTCATTAACAAGCAAAACCAACCAACCCACAATCAATCATACCATCGCGCGGCCTCGCGCAGACGACTAAACCACATCACATACACACATCCATCCGCGAATAAAAATAAAATTTACAAATGTCATGTCACAAATGAAGTCAAATAAAAGCCCGTGGTCGAGTCCTAAACATTTCTACCTCCCGACTACCGCTACAAAGAAAGTTTAGGTCCCAGTTTGCGTATATTAATTGCATGGCGTGAAGGACCCACCGAGTTTTCATGGCCACTGCAGGCCACTGAGGCGGACGTGAATCGACACAAGAAGGCCAAAGAGAGCCTCGAATAATCGAAGTTTGTCGGCTTCCAAGCGGTTCAATAAGCGACATAAAGAATCAGAGTCGCTCCAATCCAGGCAGTAACAAGCTTCTTATAAGAAGGCTAACGAAAGTCCCTCATAGCCGAAGATAAAAATCGGGTCCGAAAGGTAAAAACGACGGGTGATCACCCAAAACGACGAGAGAAACGTAGGGCCGAAACGTTTGAAGACGCGGGAAACTCCTCTGAGGATCCTTGTCGGAGCTCCAAGGCGGAGTATTAAGAAAGATACAAGAAGGCCCACAAAAGTCCATGCGAGCTAAACACCGACATTCGGATGAGGCCTAATCCGCGAAAAACGCATGAAATTTTCAGGGATGAAACGCTTGAAGACAGGGGAAACTCTTCCAAGAACTTATAATTTTTAAATATATTTATAAATTGATTACGTAAGTTATTATTTTAAGCACTATTTCATGAAGATCAAACCTTATTCGTATTTCTCTTTTTATTTATTTTAATTACAATTGAACAGTGCCGCGAAAATTAAAAGTGCTGAATTTTGGCATTAAAAAAATTAAAGTCACAAAATATGATTATATCTCTAAATATGCAAATATTTATTAGCAATAAATTTTTAAAAGTTTATTACTCATATTATTCACCTGCTTTTTTTATTAGCGAAGTTGTATCTTCAACGCCTGTAACGTTGAAAGTTTTGAGTAAACTAACAACATCAAAACAAATTTAATCATTCATAAAATTATAAAGAGATGGAACTAAATCAAGATAACGATTATCTGCAAATTTTTAAATTTATACGCAAATTGGCTATAAAACCATTAGATTTTGCAAGATCACTCCTAGACAATTCTCAAAATTTGCCAAAATTAGTCCAACTTTTTAAGGAACTTCAATTGATTTTCGAAGATTCATGTATACATACAAAAGCGATTTTAATTAATTCTGACAACTTCCTGCTGTTGCTTGTTGGCATATTGGATTGGGAGATAGTATCGGTCACCTCTGACATATATTTACTGTTATTCGGAGTCCTTTCAAACTGCTACGAAAATCATCCCGAACGATTTAAGACACTAGAAGAAATGGGAATCGTAATGGCCCTCCTTGAAATTCTTAAAAAGGAGAAAGAAACGCAGTTCAGTGTTTGTGTGAAGCACGAAATCTATTCAAACATATCGACTCAAACCTTGATTGCATATTTTTTGCCAATTCAGCCTCATATCGATCCATACTTGCAGCTGAACGATCTGGAATGTGGAATGTTGTATCGAGGAAGACCATGCACTATTGATGGTGACGATGACATGATCACATACTCTCTTGAGATTTTGTTTCCGACGGTGTATGATATTTGTCAAATGCCAGTAACTCTCTACAGAGATCACATTTTGTTATTGAAGATAATTTTCTGGGCGAACTATTTAAAAGTTTTGACTAATCTAGTGGACATTAAAGACATCATCAACTACGTGAAATACTTGTTAAGCTTGCGAGATCACATCTTTGTAACTACCGGCTTGGCAATCATACAAACTCTGTCTGACGATTACCTAAACATCTTCCAGCGTGAAAAAATGTGTCAATCCTTGAACAACGTGGAACCTACAATAAAGCAGAGCTTGTTGAGTGATGTCAGAAGCAGCTGGATAAGAGACATGTATGCAGCTCTTGTTAAACATTGGGTGGACGTTGAAATTGACAAGCTCAATCAGGAAAACCGTCTTTCCATGATAAGAGAGCAGCTTTTTTTAATCATATCGTACCAAGATGACTCATTAATTTGTTTTGAAAAGAATCAAGTGTACGAAAATTTGGTGATGAGAATGGGAAATTTACTAAAAGTGTCAAAGTTCATCAATTATAATGAACATCCAAAACTGGAAGGAATCACCGATTTTCGATGTTTGGTGATTGCCATCGTTGGAGTGTTCGATGAAATTCAAATTGATAATGGTTTCCTAATATATACACCTGATTTGTACGATGTGGAAACATTTATGAAGAAACCGCAATCACCGAATGACATCCAACTCGGACTGTTTCAATTGCCTTCCATCGACAGAGTTCTTGGTCCATCGAAGTCTCCGGATGACTTGAAAGAGAATCCGCTTGTTCAAATTTTAAGGCTTCTTTCTATTCTCTTTGAAGTAAATGAGAACTGGGGAGTATTATTTGGCATCTTAACAACAGATAGACTGATTGAAAGAAGTTGTTTTGTAAGCAAAATATTGGAAAAGGTTGTACTTAAAGTTTTTGAAGGAATGGCAGAAGGTAACTATAATTTTCCAAAACCTCTTAAATATATCGCTGAAGAATATCCTTTCCTACTGCCACTTTACATCCGTCACCAACTCTTTAGGCTCGAAGTGCTAGACAATTTAAATAGAGGTGAGGAGTGTTTTGAGATCAACAGAACCTTGGAACTTTCTGTACCGAGACATAATGTGGTTGAACACGTTGCAAAACAACTTCGCGACTATGACATTCAAGCAAATACCGTTTGGTCATTTGAGTTCATTGGAGAAGAGGGAAGAGGTATAGGCACTACTAAAGAGTTTTATTCTGAATTTTCACGTGATTGTCAGAGATATGACTTGGATTTATGGATAGGTGAGCCATGTGAAAGCTATAACGGAGTTGTCTACTCAATTTCACCGCTTGGTTCATTTCCTAAACCCATAATGCCATCGTCAAATTCTGGGCTGCTGCTAGATGCAATTGGACAAGTAATGGCTAAATCTATTTTGGATGACCACAGAATGAACCTCAACATGAACAATTCTTTTTATAAATGTTTACTTAGATCATCTGATGGTCTCCAGTGCCTCACACTTGTCGACTTAAAGTATGTCATGCCATCCATCTTTAATTTCGTGTCGATTCTCGTCAATGTATTGAAAGAAAAGAGGGACATCGAGAGAAATGAATCACTTTCGATTCAAGAGCGAATGAATATTTTATCAAATTTAACTTTTGAAGGTTCTTCCTTCGAAGATCTTTTCATAAATTTCACACTCCCTGGCTTTCCATTAATAGAGATGGTGGAAGGAGGTAGCGGAAAACTTCTAGCCGTAGAAAACGTGGAGGAGTATTTGCAATTGCTTGTTTGGTGGTTTTTGTACATGGGTCCACAAATAAGTTTAAGCCTGATTTGTCGAGGCTTTGAGCGTTATCTACCAAACTTTTATATGCAAATATTTTATCCTGACGAAATTGAAGAAATATTGTGTGGCGCGTCGAACTTTTTATGGACAAAAGAATATTTGAAGCGACATTGTGTTCTTGCAGATGATCTAACATTGGAAAGCCCAGTCGTGCAATATTTATTTGAAGTGCTCTCCTCATTTTCAGCCAGCGAACAACGACAATTTCTGCAATTTGTAACAAGCACACCCAGATTGCCTCATGGGGGTTTAAAAAGTCTACTGCCCAGACTGACCATCAAATGTGAGGCTTTTGATGGTGATCCTGATATGCGTCTCCCTTACTCTAGAACATGTTTTAATATGTTAGTTATAACTCGTTACAGTAGCAAAGACGCTCTCAGAGAAAAACTTCTTTTTGCCATAACAGAAGGAGTTGATTCGTTTCAATATGCATAGAAGATCAGTTGATTGTCATTCAACCCGGAGCTTGTTTAACTATATCTTTCTTTATTTAAATAATTGTATTTATTTATGTAACGAATAAAATTGGAGAAAGCACTGTTGTTCCGTTAATATTTCAATTTTGTGTTGGTGTATTTCGCTTTGCTTTCACACCTTTTCATTTTATTTGAAAAATGCATTAAAAAGCCTTGAATTCACTGAGATCAATCAATAAAAATTAATCAATCAATCAATTAATAAAAACAATGATACAACAGAGTTGAACATGCAGTTTATCTGAAATACCGATTGTTTTTATGAGCTATTAACTATAGTTAGGTTCTACGTTGTTAAATAGGCGCTAGGTTGGAATTAGAAGGATCACCTTTTTTTTTTACATAAAATAATATCATCTTTTTTGGATGGTGGAAAAAAGGGCTTCGTTACTGATAATTTTCTGAGATCTTAGGTCAATATTATTTTAATATGTAATGAAAAAACTGTCCCAAAACAAAGATGGACAGCTTTTATTTGCGCCAAACTTGCTAAACTCCGAACACACAATGTTAAAAGAATCTTTCACACTCATTTTTAATGACTGCTCATAGTTTCTAAAATGTCTATCTATCGCTCTACTTTTATTGTTGCCATTATTTTGGTGAATATCAGAAGAATAAAAAATTGAAGGCAATTTAAATATCAATTTACCTAAGGAATCCATTTGAGCTTCACGTTAGATCAAATGTGTTTATTGATTGAATAATTGAGCTCCAAATTTGATTATTGATAGTAATTGATTGAATATCTATTCTTTCTCTGACCTCACTTAAGGGAGATTCTCAAAAGAGCTTCTGAAGTGTTTCTCATCTATAATGAAGGAAAACAAAACTTATGATCTTTTGGAGAACCACTTCTGTTCGGGGACGCAGGGAGGGAGGGGGGACAAAATGACAGGAGGACAATTTTTTGGAACCAGCCCGGGTTTTAAAATATTACAATCATGATGTTGTAACACGCAAGTGGTCGATTATACCAAGACAGTAACGGACAACTACTTTATTCATCAAGTATCCACTCTCACTCTACCTAGCACACAACTATGGCTAGAACGAACAAAGAGAAAGTTGCCGCTCCAGGCTCCTACAATAGCATAGCTAGTTCAGTACGCATGTCACCCACATCACCTCCCCTCCTAAACGATGAGGTACTTCTTCCTTTGAGAATCTAACTCCAGCCTTCTTGGAGGTCGACGGGTCCTTGCAGGTCTTGGCACTTGGATTCTGGACTGACATGTACTTCTTCGGTCTCCGGCTTCTCAGGTGGCTTTCTCAGATGCTGCCTGTGGTGTCTCACATGGTGGAAGAGATGGGAGGTCAAATGTGTCGCACATTATCTTGATTGCATCATCTCTCATCATCGTCTCTCGCTTCCTCAGCTGATTCGCGTGACGGTGTTGCATCCTGCCATTGACTTCTACTTCGTAGACGTGTCTTCCCAGTCGCTGTTTCATCCTTATATGTTTTGCTTTACCATTACCAAATTGATATAACATAGGGGCTCGAATTATTTATGATTTCTGTCGGCGACCCTGCTTCTGATACGAAAACTTTTTTTTAATACGGTATCGCCTAGAGCAGGGGTATCCAACCTTTTTGACCGGAGGGATAAGTGTAAAAATTTTAGACTAGTCGCGGGCCGGATTAACAATTTCACAACCAAAAAAAAAACAATAAAACACAAAATACCTCTTTATGCTACATTTAAGCTAGAAGAGACAGTCTTATAAGTTTGTGCTTATGATCAGTTTAATGTGAAATCTGGCACTGCTTTTGTTTGCACAAGTAGNGTCTCTGCTATTAAAAAGCTAATCTTTGTTGCTGCTTCGGAACTCTGATTGGCTAGTTTGAAGAAAGACTGCTGACCAGCGATACTTTGTTTCAACGAGTTGATTAGATCAGTCCTGGCTCGACCAACCACGCTATCAAATTTACTTGCATGTTTCGTAGTGTAATGTCGCTTGATTTTGTAATCCTTCTGAACAGCGATAGTTTCTTGGCAAATCAAACACAAAACGCCACCAAGATGTTCCTTTAACTCCAACGTGACTTCAAAGATTAATTCCAGCCTTCACACCTCCTGCCAAGCTGGGTTTACTAACCTACAATGCAAACAACGCCACCCTGAACCATTTTGCTTTCGAGGTTTTTCTGGAAAGTATCCAGACCTAGAGTAGAGACACTTATTGAAGAAATTATTACGAATTCAATGTCGCTCAAATTGCATGAGCTAGAATTGGAAACTCTATCATTTATCAAATTCACCAGACCTTGCACAAACTCACCTGACTTCTTTCGGTCTTTGGGTTATTTCTCGCAAGGAAATATGTTCTCTTCTCGGCAAGCCATGGTTAACTTCTTTCTCGATCGCCGCCCAGGCTTCATCGCTGCTGCATAAACATACCACCTTTAAGATGGCAATGTCCTAACCATCAATCATCATCATCATCGTCATCGTCATCGTCATCGTCATCGTCACCACCACCACCAGCACCACCACCCTTGGTCTTCCAACCCTTCTTTTGCCCATTCGTTCCTCGGGTTCGTAGAGCGCATATTTTTTTATCAGGTCCTTCTCTCCTGAGCGTATGTCCACCCAAGTTAGCTGTCTGCTTATTGCCGTTGAGAGTTAGAGGGATCTGGCTTAATCTTTCGTAGAGTTCTTCATTATGGATGCCGTGGTTGCGTTTCAAGCCGAGCATTATTCGCTAGCAGTTAGTTGCAAAGGCGTTGATTTGGTTTTTCATCTGCTATTATTTTCGCTATTAGTTATCGTTCTATGTGGTTTTGCTCGTCTTTACTGTAAGATTTACTGTGAGTTTGATTTCGAGATCTCTCCATCGTTTGCGTGTGCCCGGAGGTTTGTGCTGAAGGTACCTTCGCCTTGCTTTGTCTCTCTGTTGTTCGACTTCCAGAGTTTGTGTCGATATCCAATTCTGTTTGCGCCTCTATCATAGAGTATTTTCTCGCTGGTTTCTTTCACCGTTTTTACAAAGGCGTCGTAGCTTTTCTGGGTAGATGGATCGTCGTTTTCTCTGTCTGCTACTTCTTCGATGAGTGCGTGGTATCTATTCTTTAACTCAACGTCGAAGGTTTCCCTGTTTTTCATGTTTTTAAGTAGTTCCCAGTTGCATTTTGTTCGAGAGTTCTTCGTGTTTTTACGTGATCTGAGGTTAACTTTAATGCTTGCGGTTACAATCAGAGTCGACTCTGACCGTGTTGTAGGCACATGTTGAATAAAGAATCGATCCATTCGCTTCTTTCGAGGATGTGATCTAGTTGGGCGTGAGACCCACTAGAGTGCTCCCAGGTCCAGAGTCTCCCAGTTCTCTGTGGAAAACGTATGCGTGCTGGTCGGAAGCAATAGTTTGGGCATAGGTCAAGAAGACGCGTGACGTTGTTGTTCGTTGCCTCGTGGTCCTCGTATCTGCCACCTGTCCGTGGGTCCGTGATGTGCCCGTCCTCGCCGATACCTACGTTAAAATCGCCCATGATCATCACAAGGTTGTGGGACGGGATAAAGGCGACGGCTATTTCGAGGTCGGCATAGAAGGCATCTTTTTCTTAGTCGTCTCTGTCCTCGGTGGGTACATAGGCTGCGATTACCGATACTTTAATAAATTTTATCAATTATGAAGTAAATATAAATATAAAAATAAGCAATCAGATGGCAATACTATGATAAAAGTCAATTTACTCTTATTAATTAGATCGCTTCTTGCTTGAGGAACAATAAACAAAACGTTTAACTCGAAATCGGACATTTCATATTTAGTATAAAAAGTGACCAAGATAATATTTTGATCTAAAATTTTAACTTTAAAATTTGGTTGTAACTTTTTTAATCCAGTATCATTTTTTATTTGTAACTTTAATTTCGTTTCGTTTTCATATTTATTTACAATTGGTTCACCCTTCGATTTGTTGAACCTTTTCTTATTCCAATATCTTCAAACATCTAAGCTGGGGATAATCCGATCCAATTTCTGTAATGAGTGTTGTGCTTAATGGCATTTATCACCCATTAAGTGTTTAAATCACCTTATTATTCAATAAATTAAAACACATTGTTAGTCAAACTAATACTAGGCGACAGAATAGTGCGAAATTATGCCACTAAAATAATAATATTATTAGACAAAATGCCTGAGACTTACTGTCTTAATGTCTTCATCATAAGTATATTTGCCACATTAATAAATAATTAAACATGATAAATAAATGTTGACAATAAACTGATCTTCTATGCATATTGAAACGAATCAACTCCTTCTGTTATGGCAAGAAGAAGTTTTTCTCTGAGAGCGTCTTTGGTACTGTAACGAGTTACAACTAACATATTAAAACATGTTCTAGAGTAAGGGAGACGCATATCAGGATCACCATCAAAAGACTCACATTTGATGGTCAGGCTTGGCAGTAGACTTTTTAAACCCCCACGAGGCAATCTGGGTGTGCTTGTGACAAATTGCAGAAATTGTCGTTGTTCGCTGACTGAAAATGAGGAGAGCACTTCAAATAAATATTGCACGACTGGGCTGTCCATTGTTAGATCATCTTCAAGAATGCAGTTCTCATTCAAATAAGCCACTGACCATTGCTCTGATTTTATTCCGCAGAATAACTGATCAATTTCTTCAGGGTAAAACATTTCCAGCCTCTTCGTAGGTATAAGCTCAGAAAGATGCTGCTTCAAAGCTTGTATTTTTTCTAGAGGACCTTTGTATAGAAACCACCAAGTCAGCAGTTGCAAATATTCTTCTAGATTTTCAATTGTCAAAAGTGTGTCGTAACCTCCTTCCTTCATCTCAATTTCTGGGTATCCGGGAAGCGTGAAGTTAATGCATAGGTCATCAAAGGAGGCTCCATCTATCATAATTTCAGAAATCATTCTTGAACTTTCTTCTCCGGTAAGTGACTGATCATTTCAATGGCATTCTTCATTCTCAAGACATCGACGAGCTTTACAATAAATTCGTAAAAGAATGGCATGATATCTTTGATATCAATAAGTGTCAGTGCTTGTCCACTTGGAGAACAACCCTTTATGCATTTATAGAAAGCCTTGCTAAGGTTCATGTCCATGATATGGCCATCCAGTAGAGATTTTCCCATAATAAACCCCAACGCTTCTAATTTTAATTCCGATTCTGATGCGCAAAAAGGTTTTGGCGAGAAAAACAGTCCGCAAGGTGAATAGGAATAAAGAACCCCATTTGAATCAATGATTGGTTCACCGATCCAGATATGTGAATCATATTTTTCGCAGTCACGTGAAAATTCTGCAAAAAATTCTTTGGCAGGACCTCTACCTGTTCCAACTTCTTTTTCAAATTTCAACTTCCAAGTGCTTTCCTTAAGATCAATCATTTTGCCCAAATTTTGAGTTACAAATTCGAGAGTATTTTTTCTCGGAATAATAAAACTCTCACTATTCTCAAGCATGTCTTTTGGATTAAAATACATACTAATTTTAAACAGTTTCTGCCGTATGCAAAACGGGACTAGGAAGTAATACCTAGTAATATGAGCGAGCAATGGCCTAGACGGCTTCAAGCGATGGCAGATAAGCTTTTTGTTCAGCATGTTTCTTAACATATCAGTCAGTTGAGTGCTAATAAAACATTTCCTTTCAATGAGGAGGTCCGAAGTAAGTGAGGAAAATAAAACTCCCCAATTTTCATTCACTTCGTGAAATATTGAAAGTAACCTTAATGACTGATCCACGATGTTCTGCTCAGGAGGCCATTGCATAGGATCGAGAATTGCGTTTAGGGTGGACGATTGAAATAACCCCAGGCTGACTTCTTTTGGAGACTTAGGACTCAATGTAGTTTCACGAATGGAATGATCAGAAATGCGGGCACTTTCCGCTTGAATAGCATCGTGCGTTCGAAGGACAAAACGCACCAGAGTTCTAAAAGTTTCAATTCCATCTGCATCGACAGACATTCGTTTTTCATGATTTCCATCGTCTTTCGGCAGATTCAACGCTATTCTGATAAAAGTCGTAAGTGGTGAGTAATGAACATTCAAATTGGAATTTGTTCCTTTTGAGTAAGGCAATAAAAATTCCAGCATCGCATGCACTAGTTCTGCTTGAAGGTGAATTGTTGAAGAGAATGATTCATCTTTGACGCAATAAAGAAACATCTTGACCATCGGATCATCGCGCGCGGCCAAGATTTGATGAATTTTTGCAACCCAATTATTCGAAATTGGATCTGCACCTGAATATGTATTGTCTAACATTTCATGAATTTTCTCTCTGCGAAATAACTGTAAATATTTACTGATCAAAGTATGCACGAGTGCTAATCCAAATTTTGAATATTTATCCGACTGTAGCAATTTCTTTATGAAATCGATGAGTTTGTTGAAGTCAACCAACTTTGTTAGCACGTCAAATGCATTTGCCCAGTAAATCAATTTTAACAGAACGAAATAGTTTTGTGGAGAGTTTGCACGTTGACATAATTCGTAAACTGGCCGAAATATGGCGTTAAGCATGGATATGAAGCCTTTCCTTGATTCATTGGTGTCGTTGTCCAAAGTGTGCCCTGATAATAAGTCATTTGTGCTCAGGAAGTATTTGTCTTCATAACAATCCGATCGAGGTAAAGCAGGAAAGAAATGAAAAATCAAATCAGCGGAATTGATAGGATGGCTGATTTCCCCTTGAGATGAAACTTCTCTTTCATTATCTTTGCTCAGAATCTCGCCAAGAACTTTTCCAAAACCCGTTATAATTAATAGTTTTCTTTGCTTAGGATGCAGACATAAGGCCGTCAATATCTGGTGAGCGTATGATAACAAGTCAAAGTTTGATGACCTGTTCCATTTAAGCAGACTAATGAGTATATAAAGAAAGTTTAATGGGATCATTTCATCAGAATGCATCTTATCATTTTCATAACTGTTCTTCCTAAGCATTATTTCAACGGTCTTCAAATGCAAAGTTAATTGTTCTATTTCAATGTTCTCTATTAGCGTCTCTGCACGCTTAATGGAGACATTTCTCAAGCTATCTAAAAATTCAATGGTATTATCTTCTGAAGCATCAACATGAGTCATGATCGGAAATGAAATGATTTCACTCAATGTTATGCTGTCAATTCTAAGACAAATATAAAGTTATTCGAATGGTTACTCATATGTTAACTGATGCTTCCTGCGTTCTGAGAGGAAAAAAAGATCCTTAAAATAACTATTTAAAAAAATAATTTTTTTTAAATTAATTTTTTTTTAATTAATTTTAATTTTTAATTTTATTTACTTAAAATAACTATTTAAAAAAATTTATTTATTTCAAAAGTGAACACAGAACAAGTGCTTCTTACCTGCTCACAAGCAAATAAACAAGAACATTTTGTATGAGACGTGTGATTCTTTGTCATTTATACAAAAGAAAGGGAGTAAGATCGTGGTCGTTGATGAAGCAGGTGAATCGACTGTAGGTTGTGGATGAAACGTTGTTATTGGGGAGAGTTCAAATTTTGATTACGCGATTAATGAAAAAGTATTTAGTACTGTCTATTNTCGTGGTCGTTGATGAAGCAGGTGAATCGACTGTAGGTTGTGGATGAAACGTTGTTATTGGGGAGAGTTCAAATTTTGATTACGCGATTAATGAAAAAGTATTTAGTACTGTCTATTGAGCAAAAGTTTAGACTGATGTCCTCTAGTGGATGTATAACTAGCGAAATGAATATGGTTTATGAAGTCAGTTGATATCAGGTTATTGATTATCTTGTACAGTAAATAAATAAAATAAAACAAATTAATAAATAACTTAATTAAATTATATACTGTATAAAACAGAAAGTGCATGTGTATGCTTGTCTATCCCGAGAACTCCTCCAAGACGGTGAACGGTAGCGACTTTAAATTTGCAAACGTCGTTCTCCATGCCATTCTATGCTATTTTAAATTTTCAACTTTTAAGTTTTCCAACTTTCACCTTTTCCTAAATCGCATACGAGCTTTAAACTCGAGAGCTACTGGAACATTCGGAGCGAGTGTTCCCTCAAGGTCTAATGTTTGAGACTTCGCCTCTCGCGATGGCGGCACGGGTTCGAGTCCTAATTTCTCAGTTGTTTGGGGGCAAGCAGCTGGCTGAATTTATATATGTTGTATTTGGCTGGAAAAGCCGCTTTACACTAGTTTATTTATAAAATAAGAATGAAAAAAAAAAACTTATTTATTTTTAAGTCTTTAAAAATAAATGTCACCAGTGGCGTCCCCAGGGCAGTGTGCTTGATCTCTTTCTGTGATATATCAATGACCTTCCTAATCTATTCAAGGATTCTAACGTTGTTTGCAAGCTGTTTGCTGAGGATGTCCAGCTTTACTGCTTGCCCACTCAGTCCCACACCCAGCTACAATCTGCTCTCGACGAGATGGTCCAATGGAGTGGCATATGGCTATTGCAACTTGCACCCGACAAATGTCAGGTTTTCTCTGCGACAGGAATCAAAACGAAAGCAGATGTTCATGAATACTTTATGGACGTCTAAACTCTGCAGCACGTTCATAGGATTTCTTTTCGTGATAGAATTGCGAGACTTTGGAACGCATTGCTTGTTGAAATTTTAATTCATCCACCGTTTGGCGCTTTGGTGCTTTAATACGTGACTTTAAAAGATACTGAAGTTTAATAATCAAGTTATTTTTGGGGTGGCTGATGTTTTTTGCTTGTATATACAAATATATACAAATTGGTGTTGGTTTGCTTGTATATACAAATATATACAAATTTGTGTTGGTGATCCACAGGGCCCTTCAGTTTGTGGAATAAATAAAAAAAAGACGTTATGAAAAAAGATGTTTTTGACAATTTTCTTATATGCTGAGTTTCTTAACTAGTTGAACATTTGCATTCATATTCAATATTTCCGCTTGTCAGTAGTAATAGTTAGTATTGAAACCGAACATCCAGCTTTTGAAACGTTGGGATGTAATGAATTTAGTGTTCCGAAAGAGCGTGTTGCTAGACTTATCCGTGCGTTTTAAAAGATGATTTAGTCTCAATCATATTGAAAATAAGAAAAAGAATATTTAAGAATGGGTTTAATAAATTGTAATCATACAATTACTTTGTGATAAAAATCCGCAAATGACAAATAAGCAATATAAGTAGTAGGTAATATCAGTCCGCATCCAAATATAACTAGCTACCTGTAACACAACTTTCAAGATATTTTACATTTAATATGCTAATTTATGGCTTCAAGGAATTTATGAGGCACAACAAATGACAAACATCATCAACAGAGAAATTCAGAGGCACTATTTTGACAGAATTTTAATAATAAACCAGGTAAAGGCCATCTTCACAAAATTACAAAATGAAATAATTTCGTCAATTTATATCGTGAATTGTTAAAGCTGAGAGCTTGTAATGTTTAAGGCATACCAGTGTGAACTTGTTTGAATACTTGACAACCCGATGTAACATTATTCATTCCTCGACATGAACATCACCAAAGGTTTTAGTGTTAATTGTGCTGCTGGGCTCATGAATTGCATATTAGCACCACACAGCCCTAATATTTAAATTCTGTAAAGACCCACAATGATAAATTTACAGCCAAATGTGAATTAGATGCCAATACATTCATAAACACAGTGCACACAGATACAATATAAAAATGGCGTATTTTATGTTACTTGAAAATGTTCATATTTCTCTCTCCCAACTATCCTCAACTACAATGTCACTGGACTACGCATCATTATTTTAAGTGGTCTTGAAGTTCTGTTTGAAAAGGGCCACTCAAACTCTGAATCCTTTTCGTTACTTGCTTCTCGGTTGGTTCCACATCTAACCCTAAACAAAGTCCAGCCCTGCACAACAAATTTATTCTGGTATTATTTATTCTGTATTTTTTCTGGTTTCTCCACTTTCTCCGAAGCACCATACAAAAATGTCCAAAGAATTGTTTATGTTGGGCTTTTTCAAGCAACAAATCAAGGAGTTTTTTTAAACAGGATCTGAAAATTTACTTTATCAACACCTTCGTTATAATCATTAATACTCTATTATAAGTTGTTTTCAGTAAGTTAATATAAAACAGTAACAATAAATATTTGAAATCCGTTTAAAATGTTACATATGAGTCTTAATACAAGCATAACCCATACAATAAATTCTTGCAGCAATTCTTATATTCCTCCGGTGTCATTTCAAAGTTCATAACTTCGTGATACCATAACGAATCAAATTTTCGAGGAAGTGAGTTTGGACGAGGTCAATGCACCGATATGGATAAGACATGTTATTTGACCAAACGATGATTCAGATATTGGTCAAGACAACGAAGCTATTGGATACAAATAAATAAATAAATAAGTAAATAAATAAATAATTGCCTACAAATATTAATTCTTAATGTTTTCCTGCTCATTCAAAACTCATTCATCGTCATCGTAATTGCAAATGAAATGATTTCTTCTGAGAAATGATGATTAGACATTGTTGTGATCATTCGTTAGACATTTTATTGATATTTGTATTGCCACTAAAATTCAATTTTGGCATATAATCACACAGGGTAAAAAATAAAAATATTTTATAAGTTATTTTTCAATTACAATGATGTAATTAAAATTGTATAATTATGATAGTATATATGTTGTTCTTGAAGCATTTAGCAGTTTATTGCTCTAACATAATATTTACAATAACAAATCGTATCAATTCTAAAAGTACACATAGTCATGCAATGAAAAAGATCGCGGAATATTTAACATAATTAAAGCATAATATGCAATGATGTTCAGGGATAAAGTGAATCTATGCTGAAGTTTCTCCTTGATTTTACAAACACCATAAAGACATCAAGAAAGTTCTAGAAGGCTTCAGAAAGTCATATTACAACTAGTTGGGTTAAGTTTAGTTGATTAAAGTGCTACACTTGCATTTACCACTTACATGTGATTTTAGAAATTTGGTGTTCGGGTGACATTTTTAAAAAACTGGACTTAAACCTATTTTCAACACTTTTGAGCAAAAATTCATCGATTTATGATACAGAAAATTAATTATTTTACAAAACGTCAAGAAGTTATAACCCTAACGTCACCACTGGATGGAAATTGCCTGTCTAGTGTCAAATTATGAAGTCGTTGTTAGTGTTCCTGATAATTAACGCTTGACTTGTTATTGAAGTGAAATTAATACTCCAAATAAAGTTTATTAAACCTTTTCAAATACTATTTAACAATTATTTGCCGTCAGGTCTGACATTTCATCAACTGGCAATGCACCAATCTGAATATCATTGTTTAAGACAATCACTGTTGCAAGTGGCAGATAAACTTTCTTCTGCAGAAGTATTTTGACATCATCGAGGCAAAAAAAGTCAATAAATTGTGACTTTCGAAATTCAATTACTTTATCAAATCAAATCAATTATGACATTATTAAAATGAGGTTTTTATATCAATGAGAGGGACTGCAGGGAATAAGTAAAGCAATTAAAATCTGTAGAGATTTCATCAAATTCAAAACCAGACCGTTTATTATTAATGATTTAATGAAAATTAATTTCATGCCAATGAAATTTAAAGAAGAGCATTAACGTGAATGAATATTGTCATTCAGTATTTTAATATGTTAATTAAGCTTCAAGCGTCAAGAAATTAACACCAGAAATAAATACAATATTGCTTAATTTCATAAAATTATCCAAAATTATTTCTCTCATACTTGTGATTCATCTTAATGCATGCCTATTGATATGTCATACATTGAAGTCGATTCTCCATGCATAGGAAATGTTATTTCGAATAAAAATCCAAATGGAATTAGAAACACAAACTAATCTTAAAGCTGAAAACAAAGCAATATTAATTAATATCATTAACTTAACAATATTAGTCGAGTTTAACTTACTTACAAATAAAGCCGAAAATTGAGGAAAATTACATAAATTATGAGTTGCACATTTCTCTTCGGCCAACAGCCTGCTAGAAAATATTCAGAGCAACAATTATTATAATTATAATTAGAATCCTCACAAACAAATGAATGCAGAAAAAGTTTCGCTTGAATGGTTTCTTCTCATTTGCTTCTGGAATTGACCCCGGCTGACCACGAAAACATGGATCCTCCACCTATAAATACTGCTTCGAAACTCTCTCAAACATCAGCCTTCTGAACTGCAAAGGTTGTGAAATGTTGTTGTGTGATATTAATAAATAAAATCAGGAAAACAAAATTATATTGAGTTTTTGGGAAATATTTTTTATAGTTACGACAAGAAATTTATGTAGATGCGCATTTCAATATTGCTTCAAAAATAAAAATAAATGCGATAATAATAAAATAAATGACTATTATTGATCACGATTAATTCTGCATGCATGTGATATGCCGTTGTTATTGGTCAATCTATCGCAAGCTGAACATAATAGCCTTAGCAGTAGCTTAAATAAAATTATGTTAAGCATAATTTGAGGGTATTTATTTTCATTTATTTTTTTATTAATTTGCAGATATATTCACCAGCACTGCAACAAAAGATGGTATATTTAATTTGTTAAAATTGATTCGGAAAACAAGAAATATACAATGCTTTGCTCTTCGTATTCAGGTTTATCTGGGCAGCTCTGTTTTGGTCCTCCTTGTCAGTCTCACGGTCTCCATGACGTTGGCGGTGTCGGTACTTGACCAAGAAGATTCTGATCCGATGTCAAGGAGCTCAAGGGGAGGGAAGGACGATGCTCTTGTTAACAGTGCCCTCATGAGAAGCCTCGACCAGATCGACAAATATCTTAATGATTTAAATGTCTATTACTCCGTTCTGGGGAGACCAAGGTTTTGGATCAGCATGGACGAATTTTGATTTAATGTCGTAGCTAGCTGCAATTTATAATTACCAACTTTTAAGTTGACTAATTAATTGGGCTGATGATTACACATCATTTATTTTTAAAACAGTGGTGTATTATCTGGAACATATTTCTCTGCAGATTTGGAAAGAGAAATCTTCAAGAAGGAAGAAAGGGTTCCGAAATAATGAACAATTTGAGGCAGTTATTGGAGCAGATTGCCATTCAAAGGGCGGAGTAAGTTACAAAGGCTTCAAATGTTCCAGTCGAAGCGGATAAGACAAATTGTTGCTAATAATAATGAAAATAATGTAAACACATCATTGGAATGTTTATAATTAAATTTGACTCGATTTTTAAAACTTTCCTTAATTTATCTTTGATTTTAAATTTATTCATTCAGAGCCTCAGTAGCAGTCTAACGACGGCAGAACCAGTTTTTCAAACAATTTATTTCAATTTATTTTATTTATTTAACTGCATTTCATTGTTTAAACATACAATTGAAACGAAATGAAGTAATTGAAGAATTTTTTAGAAAATAAACTTATTGACTCAATTTATCAGATGCGGATATTTTGACTAGAAAGAAAACTGAGTTGAACTATTTGAATATTATCCGTTACTGCTGATTACTTGATGCGTAACCATTCATTTTCATTTTTTTTATTTTGACATTGCAGCCAAATGCAAAATATCCTTCAGCCTGAGAAAGTACATAATGTAAAAATTACTTCCGTGAATTGAAATGTGCTGAAATAAATCTGGAAATAAATTACTTAAATCACATAAATACTTTTGTTTTTACGCAAAATACCATAAGTAAACGGTGTATTGTTTAATCATAAAATGACAAATGGCTGTAGAAAACCATTAATTTCTTGAGTAGCTTATTCAGATAAATAGGAAATATTAGTCAATTGTGTTTTGAGGATCAGTTTTTTAATAACAAAAGCAACACGAGTATCACTCATCCTTGAGCATTTGCCTAACGAAATCTGAAGGTTGGAACGTCAAAGATATCATAGGATCAAGAGATGTTATTTTTATCATTTCCTCGACCTGCACATACAAATTGAGGCATATAAAACGAGTGTAATAATAATGAAATAATGAATTAGTTCAGTATAAAAAAGAGCTTACCTTATGCCACGGTGAAAAGATAACATCTTCCAAGTTGATGTGCGTTATGTGCCAATTACACTTTGATCCTTCACTGCTTAAACCACTCCTGGCTACAAATCCGTCTGGAATGAAGCCAATCACCTTTTTGGACATGTAAGTGCATGTGATAAATATGTCCGTAAAACTTATTGTAAAGCAGAATTTATGCGGATTTCGAGGATTTATGCTTATTTGAAATTCGCAATAACTTGTACTACTTCGTAAATGTGTCACACGTAAAAATTACTCCGCAGTTAGGAATTACTCATTCCTTGCAATCGAAATACTTAGGTTAGCACCAGAATGAGCAGCACTTGTAATTGGCGTTCGAGTTTCGATGAAATTGTGTTTTGAACCCACAAACAGATGAAAGTTACTTGTAATTTTCCTGGCATCATTAGAAGTCCAAGTTGTTTAAAATAATCATCAGTACAAGTGTACTTTCCTCTGAAGCTGTGCTTAATTAGAACAATTTTGGCCAGAGGAGTCCTCTTGATAGAAAACTGACAAATTTTGTGAGGACTTGACTTAATTTGTTTGATGGGTTGGTTGTCCAGTGACATCAACAGATCTCCTGGATGGATGAGATTGGCATGTACTATTGATTTCTTCAACTCTTCAGAGCTGCATTTGCCAATCCTGCATAAAGTGAATAAGTGAATTACAATATTAAAAAAAAAACATCATCACGAATTCTAAGTACCCACCAAACTGCCCCGTCAAACTCAATCAAATTAAATATTTTTTTCGCTTCTAAAAGGTCTGGCAGGAGAAAGTCTATTGTTTCGTTTGATTCAATTTCACTGACAATACCACAACATTCTTCAACCAGGGTACGATTGTGACTTAAGACATTTTTATCTAAACGAGTTTTAGGGGTAAGTAATGCCGAAAAACTGGACGAAACATCAGGCGCCAATTCATCGGGACAAGGAGGTAGAATTATTATGTTAGCGGTCATATAATCATCCGCATCTTCTTCTTTGTCAGATTCTGGCAAATTGGCGGAATTATTCGGCAGGTTGTAGTAAACATCACGTCCAAGAGAAGATATGATTTCATTCGATGGTTTGATATTCGTTATGGAGGTTCTCTGAACACTTTCATTTTCAATTGCATCCAGTCTCCTGCTTAGATTAGCATATATATCATTCTTTTTATTTGGAATGTCGGTTTGACATTGTTCGACCAGATGATCTCCTTGAAAAGTGCTATCATCAGGATTGGCATCCTGTTTGATGTAATCTTTGGGTGTTTCCAATTGGCTGTCAGGTCTGAGCATCATTAAGTAAGGTCCTGCTTCACTTTCACTGAAGTTGGAATAAAGGTTGTAATTGGTTTGGTATTCATTGCTGTCTTCCCCATCACGATCCTGGTTGATGTAGTCTCCCGAATGTTCCTCGTGGACCTCTCGAGAAGGAGCTGAAACATTTTCTGAAGACGGAGTTTGTTCATATTGCTCTGCGGGTGGTTTTCTTGGAAAATATGCCACCGTAAAATAATCATTTTCTCCTCCAACAGACTGAAAAAACAAATTAAAGATATAAAAAATGTTTGAAAATATGAATTTATTTGCTCACATCAATAATGCCATTTTTCTTAAGATGTCTTTCAATTGTTGCACACCAATCTTGCATTGCGGTTCTGACAAATTTCCAAAACTTTTCAAATATGCGTTCAATGTTTCTCCACAAATAATTTAAAAATATTATTAACTAATTTTAAGAAATACTTTTATTTGGAAAATTCTAAGATTTACCTCGAAATGGTTGCCAAAGAAACTTTCCGGTCCTTGAGAACTATGGTGAAAACATATTCGCTGGTACTGGGATGTTTCTGGTTTGACAAGATGCACAAACAATCTTTCAACTCGACTGTTTCTTCGGGGACTCCAGCAAAAACTGTCTCTTCGCTGGAGTAAGAGTCCAAGAAGAGAAGGCGTCCATTCAGACTTCCAAACACAAACCACTTTCGGACTGGTCGCTTTATTTCGAATTTATTGTATAAATCTTTTAAAACTTCTCTAAACTAGTGATGGCATTTTCGAAAAAGGTTTTTAAGTTGGCATATTTAAAATAAAAACGATTGCTGCTATCGAGTACAAGTAGTTGAAATCGGTACAACGTACAATTACCAAGCGCCCATATGGTCTGATTGGAACAAGTAGTGAGGTTCAAGTACCCTATGTCTGATTGATAACGACGAAAATCACGAAATTCAACTTATCACAGACAATGTTATTATAAATAAACAAATATGTGCAAAATAAGTCCAACCCACCTTTAATGAACCTCGAAACCTTGACGAAGTTTCTGGAAGTTTCAAAAGGTACCCTTGTTTTATGACAACCTGGTGAGCAGTTTCCCGCCTCACCATTCCAGCAGGGAACATGGACGGATTCGATCTTCGTTTGAAGCTATTACCTAACATGCCTTTCGTTCTGCTAGTCAATTGAAACAATTTCCTCAACATTCAGATCCGATATGTGTCGATTAAGTTCCAAATGAAAATTCAAAAGCTTATAAGAAGAAAACGTTAACAATATTTCACTCTTCTTCAGTCTTGTCAGCCTAAGTCTCATCAAAAATTCTTTATAACTACTTCCTTGTAGCTATTAAAGAGTTGAGCCTAATTCTTTTAGCTGAACAACATAAGAGCTCACTACAGCCGGCCTATCAAATGTTTTATTTTCGTCTCTAATTATTCAATGTTATTTAATTTATCTTTCTGGCTTGCATTATTTTATTTGATTTTTTTTTAAGTTACTTGAGACCAAACGAGCTCTGAGAAGGTTCCCTTCGAGATAAGTCCCCGTGGAATGTTAATTTCTCCTACATTGTTTTTGGACGTCAACTTGTATTTCGATTTCAGGATGTTGTGATGTTGTTTCACCATTCATGACAATTAAGCAATTACTTCAAAACTCAAACATTCATTCAATGAAGTGGTGCTTGCAAAGGACCTTTTTCATATAAATACTGACATTTCTGCTGAAATAATTTGAAATTGACAAAAGTTATGGTGAAATCAACCTTTTTCATTTTGTATTAGTGGCATTACAAATCATCTGCAACCAAACCCTGTAAAAAGAAATAAAATTTGCTGAAAATTATTTGGATTGATTGAGAGTTATAGAAAGTCTTGTTATTCGAAGGAATTGAGAGGAATTGGGTGGTTCGGACATTCGAACGAGTCCTTGAAAGACGGACAACCCCGAAGCATATTTTGTTGAACGTGAAACAAGAAAAACAGCAACATTTTAAAGAATACCATATTATTTCAGTGAAGGTCATATCTGAAGCACTATTGCAACACTTTTAAACACTATTTCTGTGGCCCAATTACAAATGCGACGTAAAACCTGTTTTATGAATTTGTGGTTTTGTGTGAGTGTCGTGAGTGCTGCCTATTCGATAGAGACTTCCTCTCTGGCCGCACTTGGTGCAGAGTTCTGGAATTTTGAAGACTTTCATGATCTGGGAGAGAGGGAGGGTTTCATAAATAGGTGGTTTAAAATGAGAAATTCTCGTCATTATTTAAATCTTGAAAGCCTCACTCATTTTCTAATCACGTCTCATATCACATCTTTTTCAATCAGAATATCTGAAATGTTTGGATCTCAAAATTCTGTCCTCGATACAGATTTTAGGCACTTCAATGTCATCATGTTTCGTTGAGTGAATTTCATTAATTAATTTGATTAAACCAATAAATTTCGAAGGTCTCGAAAGTTTGGGTCTACTAAGTTTAAATATGTATAAGTTTAAATAAGTATAAGTTTAAATATGTGTAAGTTTAAATATGTATAAGTTTAAATATGTGTAAGTTTAAATATGTATAAGTTTAAATATGTATAATTTTAAATATGTATAAGTTTAAATATGTATAAGTTTAAATATGTATAAGTTTAAATATGTATAAGTTTAAATAAGTTTAAGTTTGAATTGTAATTGTAAGTTGTTTTTTAATAGATTCTTGAAAGTATGGAAATCACTGCCACATCATTTCATCCACCGTTTATAGCCGATTGTTACCAAGTGTTTGTGACCAAGATCAACTTGTCAACCTGTTGAATTTTTAATACCTACTTTAACATTTTATACCGCTCTGACTGCTTTTGACCTTTTCACGGCAGGAAGTTGACATTTAATATGTGTTTGCATCCAAATGAATAAGTAATTAATTGAAGTTCGGGTAATCGTCGCTCTACTGTGTCTCATCTGTGCCATGATGTCCCTAAATTTTAATGAAATATATGTAGACAATAAATTCAGTTTGTAGAATAATTAATTTTTGAAAGGGGAAGCAAATCGTGAGTCAACTCTTAATTTAATATTTCAAAAACAAGATGGCAGTATTGAAATGAAGAATGCAGAAGAAGTGCTGCAATTAATATCTTGTGAGCAACTTTTGTTTCTGATGTAAATTGATAATAAAATGATAATAATTGCCAAAGGCAATAATAAACACCTTATATATTTAGCAGTGAACATTTGAGCCAATTTCTACTATTTTTAGATATGAAATATTCGGTTATTTAAACTTCAATTTAATAATCACATAGAATTTTTAATAATTTGTTACAAATAAATGATCACAATAAATACAATCAAAATGTATTTAAAGGGAACATTAATAGAATCAACTAAAAAATTCTCTTTCGAGTGCTTTAAGTGAAACAATGTAGTTGACGGTGTCATGGAATTGATGCATCATGTATTTGAGTATTTTGTATTTGAGCGTAAGTACAAACTTGGAGCTAAACATCCGGAAAATATCAAGATTTTCCCAAACGGATCAATAAGCATTTATTCAGTGTCTCTCATATTGATCGACACTAAAAGCTTTTCAAATAAAGAGGACGCAACGAAATAAGAGACAAGATAGAACCATTAACAAACGAAGGACAACATGGAGATATTGAGAAATCTTCTGATATGAAACTGATTCGAAACATATACAACCCAATTGAAGAAAATACAGCTGCTGTTTTAACAAGTTGGACTACTTACATATACAAATAAATACAACAAAACACAAACTTTAACGAAGATGAACGCCTAACAATCTTATAGATTCTCGTAATTGGAAGACCAATTTGTTGAACGTTACGCTGGCATTTGCAGTAAGACCTTTGATCTTCTGAAAGTAACAATTTACATTTATCATTAAAATGTGTCGGTGTCATTTCCTAGTGGACATTTGTTAAAATTTGGTAGCGTTCAAGGTTCAATATCAAGAAATATTATAGTCTTCGTATTCTTTGATGCAATTTTTAATGAACTGACCACCTTTTCGAGATCAATCCCAGAAGCATCAGGACGAAGGAGGTTTAGAATTTTAGACGAAATGAGAGTCGACTTTTGAATGAATAGAAAAAGTGGCATCTCAAATCAATCAGTGACAAACACAAATTTTCCCCTAAAAACCTTTTAATATTATTTACTTTGAAATTCCAAATTTTGAGTCGTTTTAAGAGTCTATAAAATTGTTGATATTTTTATTTGAATTTATCAAATTAGACATTTTAAAAGTTCAATGCATTAATAATTTGATAACAATTTGGCAATAAAATGTGTTTCAAGTTTGAAAATGAAGTTCTTAAAACATTTCAAGAAAGAGAAATAGTTTTCATTATTTCTTGGAACGCAAAATTCCAACAGAAATTAATTTCAATTTACCACAAATTTGCATACATTCTAAATGAATAAAAATGTTTTTATCTAAGTTTTGAGTGAACGTGGTTAGCCGTAATTGGTAGCATTTTAAATATTTCATTACGCACAAACTTCTGCCTAAAATCTTTCCATTCATTTCAATATTTTTACATTAAAACTGAATTCTAATTAATTTTAGTTCCAAGGTATTTTCAAGGTATGACTCAACAGGTCTTAAAATCTTAAAACTCATTTTCACCTCAAATTTTGTAATGTTGGACCAATCTTGTAAGTTTAAAATATTTTATATTCTCGTAAATAATGCATTTAGTCGACGTCCAACGGTCGAAAGTAACATGAACACCTCGAAATAAACCAATTCTACTTGTACCCTCATTTGTAATTGTCGAACCAGTCATCGATTATACATTTAAATTAAGTTAATATTATTATATTTATTATTGTTCAAAGAGCATAAACACTTATTCAATGCGTAATTTGCTGCATCTCTAAGAGCACAAAAGAACAGGAGCAGGAAGCTTAATAAATTTCAATTCTCATGTTTTAGAACTGCAAGTCTCTTTAATGACAGATTGGAGGAAGGATAAACAACTCTTTCCTCCCACCGCATTCGGTATTTTAGAAGATATTCCATGTTGCTGATAATTTTGAATTAATTTGTCCCTCGTGTTTATAGACGGAGACAGCCTGCTGTTCATATATTGCTGCAAGAAGACAGCTGCTTCGTTGCTATTGTTTTACAATGGAATGAGCAGAGAAAATGGAGAGATAGTTACATGAAGAGGGTTCACGAACGTGCGTGCGTGTGCATGACGACAATGGAAAACCATTTCCACCTTTGGCTTGGTCTCGGCTGACATTCAGTCTGAAGATCAATTTACTTCTCAAATTAATTATCATAAGTTAAAAAAAACAGATCAAATTTGAACCTCTCACGTGGGTCAAGCGGGAGATGATTTTGAAATTGTTTTCGTTTGCAATTGAAGAATCTCTACAGAGAGGAATATTTATGACCGAGTTGGTTCAACTTGGGCGTGCAGTGATTTCAAGATAGTGGATGCCAGTATGCAGTGTGATGCTCAAGACACAAGCCCGTTTTAAAAGGTTCCTCTCTTCGGAGACATTCGTTGCTCGCACGGAGGAGCCAGTCTGCAGATCATGAGAATATCGGGCTCGTTATTAGCTATGCATTAATGATAATTCTTTCGAAGATATTTTGGTTGTTTGCAATTTTGAAGTTTTGTAAAACATTTTAAATGTTTGCATGGAGATGATTTAAAATTCAAGTGCAATCATGTATTTCGTGGATTCGATTTCTTGTTTTGTGCTCATATTCGTCTGCTTTCAACGAGGGGAAGAGATGCCTCGTATGGAGACAATAAAGTTACCAAACGATGTTCAACCTGGTTACTTGGTCACATCGCTCGGTACCACGAGTCAGTTTTTAGAGGTGACTCAAATTATTGGATCTCCGAACTGCTGCAGAATTTCCAGGAATTCTTCGCTGAAACTTTTCGACATCAATTACAGAGGTCAGGTCATCACCAGGGAGTTGTTTGAAGATAAAATCGGTTGCCTCATCAGCCTAAAGATGACAAGCCACGAGAGAAGCACGGAGAAGGTAATAAAAGTTGAGGTCGTGCGCGGATCAGACGTGCTGAGGTTTGCCAAACATCATTTCGACGGTCTAATTATGGAAAATTCTCCTCCATTTACCGTCGTCTCAGGTCTGGAAGAACTCTACGCTTCCAGAGGATGTGAATTGCAGATTTCAAGTAGATCTTCGCAAACGGATCTCTCCGATGATAAATATTGTCCTGGTCATTTGGCCAATGAAACGTCGCCTATGTGGTATTCAATAGTAGAAGGGCCGACTCATGTCTTTGAACTCTTTCAACCTGACAAGCAGCACTCAAGGGCCATCATCAGATCTTTGAAGAAACTCGACAGAGAACAAGAATCTCAGTACATGTTGACGGTTGCAGTTTCTTCTGTTGGAAGTGAAGAACCAAATGTTCTTGCAACGAGTCAGGTGTGGATTTCAGTTCTTGATGTCAACGACAACCATCCAATCATAGAACAGGATCGGTACCTCATCCATTTGGACCAAGGTTGGTTTGTTTGGGTGGAATTTGTTTTGATAGGTTTGACGTAGGATGGAAATGATTTCAGATCGCAAGGCAGGAGACCTTCTCACACAAGTGAAAGCCTATGACTTGGATGTCGGAGATGCTTTGAGGTACAAATTTGTCTTCGATCACGCAAAAAAGTTTCTAAAACTCAACGAAACGAGTGGAGAATTGCATCTCTCGATGGATGCAACAGATCTTCCCTGGCAGAAGTACGAAACACTCGTGTTTGCTTTGGACAGGAGCAAAAAAAGAAGCAAGGCAGCCTCGGTAGAAATTTTCAAAGTGAGTCCCCCGTATGCATCGCAAAAACTCCGGGTTAGAAAAACTAAACATTCAGCCACAAGTCATTTCAAAGAAGGACGCAAACATGGTGTCACACGGGGACGTAGGTCTCCATTCATAAGACCTCTCAGGGTTGTCGACATCCCAGAATCAGTCACAGCAGAAATA
The DNA here is from genome assembly GCA_011800805.1 of Hirudo medicinalis. Taxonomy (NCBI): domain Eukaryota; kingdom Metazoa; phylum Annelida; class Clitellata; order Hirudinida; family Hirudinidae; genus Hirudo; species Hirudo medicinalis. The sequence continues at coordinate 228,124 of MPNW01000701.1, read as the reverse complement.
CTCAGTCTCGATAAAGGATACTTTGAAACATTTTCCTTCAAAGAATCAGATGGAGACTCGAACATCTGGAACCCTCACGATCTCTTCGAATTGGACAGTTTGTCAGGGATACTCGGGTTGAGGCCGACTGAGAAACTGGATTATGAAAGCAGGCGCATCATTGATCTCAGCATCATCATAACCCGCTTCGATGACCCAACTTGTGAGTTCGGATTGCAAATTAATCCATCAATTACGCACTTATTTAATTTAATTAAATTTCCGATGCTGAGATTCAAAGACGAATTGCTAAGAATTTGTGGAGGATTGTTTCAAATGCTTCCAAGAAATTAATGCAAACGACCATTGTTATTCAGGTGGCCAAATTGCCAGTTAACGGAGGTTGAATGTGATGAATGGTCGAGAGGGAAATGATTCATGCAAGAATTTAAAAGTGCCCTTCCAATCGGTCTCTTGTTTATTTTCTCTTTTTCCATATTCTGGACAAATCCTAATAAGCTCGGCATCATTACAAAGACTTCTCATCTTTCTATGAAACCCCACTAGGTGGCTCCAATTTTAAACCAGTCAAACATTTAAATATTTTGAGACGTTATTAAATACTCGTACAATGTTTAAACGAGATAAATGCTAATTTGAGAAAATTGCGCCCGATTGATTCGATGGTCAAGGAAGGATGCATGTTTATGGTGCCACCTGAATGTAATGAAAAATGTGAGGCTTACTTGGGTGGAGGGCGTAATAGGACAGCCATATTTTATCTTCTTCATTTTGCTTCCTTCGTGCAATTAAATTCGCAACAACAAAATCTAAATTATATGAGACAAACACATCGTTATCAATGCAGAATTACCTTGAAACACAAAGCAGTGTTTTTTATTTTGAAATTTGGTTTAAAAAATGTTCTGTAAATACCTGAAATGCATTCATGAGTAATGGGATCGTGGAGCTTTTTACATACGTTTGATGGGCCCCGTAGACTTGCATGAGTGAGACAGCCTCTGGTCGATCAATGCAAGTCTTCCAAAAAGCATACGGAGTTGTGGTCGAGAATTCAAAGGAAGTTCATTTTTAAATGTTCTCGAACCTATTCAGTGTTCTTGTGGACATTGTTCTCGTTTCATTCATTTCTTGTTACTCGGATTATTCTGCTCGTAGTTCTACATGTTGAGGATGAATTGTTGAAATGAGAATAAATTATATCTTCCACATATATCGGGGATACATCGAAATGGAAACAAAGTGTCAAAGTGGTTGGATCGCATTTTGTCAGGTGTGAATGTCTTCAAATGTGGATTCAAGTGAAGTTAGGCCTCAAACAGGCGAATTAGAATTAGTTGCTCAGAGTTCGCAAATTGAATTGAATTTGATTGCAAGTAATTTCATAGACCTGATTGAAGCTTATGCGAGAAGAGTGCTTACGTTGGTCTCAAATATTTCCTTCAACAAATATTTTCTGCACTTATAACTAACCTCATCGTATATTTTCTCCTCGGCAAGAATTTTGTCAATTGCCCAGTCATGCGTTACTTCCTGCGCGAATGCGTTTCCATGTCCCAAATGTGTTCATTCTACGATGAGATTTTCTTTGTCACCCAAGTTGCATTTAAACTAAGAATCTCTGTTTTAATCAACTTCATTGATTTCAGGCGTTCGAGATTATTGATTCTGTTCACGACGTTTGTTGCCTCACACTAACTTTCTCTGGATTTTGCTATTAAATGTCTTTATTAATCAAGAAATTAACTAAATTCAGCTCAGGATAATCCATAATTTCAACCTTCGAATTATCTTCGATTCAGTTTTGAGCAAATTACTTTCTTTAGATGAAATAATCGAACACCGTCATTTCGTAGATATTTATTAATTTTTTTTTAATCTACTAAATTCAGAATTAATTCATCGGGAAGTGTCAGAATAAAAAGTAGTTCAACGTAATTTTATGTGCACAAGAGTCAATGGAGATTCGAGTTCACAGCTTGGTTGCAGTTTGTGGTGCGAATTTAATGCAGTCACTTCCTCAGGATTTGTGTCTCAGATTTCCACTGAATACCTCTTAATTGGAAACTAAATCGCTACTCCCTCCCTGATCACTCTGACACGAAGACGATGATGACGATGGTAACGATGGTTATGATGATCGTGACAATTATGGTGATGATTTACATGTAACATTGGCATTTTGTTCCCTGAGTGACGTCAAACTGGTCACGTAGGAGTTCAAACTGGTCATTTTGTTAGGGAACCACAAAGTCCAAGTGTTCGCTTTCATCGACACGTCGATTGTTTCTACTCGGATTGAGGAATGTTTCAATTATTAATTTTATGAAATCTTAAAATCCTTCATTCCTGTGGCTTCATTCCTGTGTAAAACGATTTAATAAGAACGATATTGACAAGTCAATTCATCACCTGTGATTTATAAAATTAAAAATAATTATCGTAGTAAACTTAATTAATAAAGCATGAATAATATTACTATTATAATAACTGATTTTTTACTAAGCAAATACTTACTTGACGTTTTTATTGCAAAAATAAATATATTACTTATCTCTTCTTCAACGCATTCATTTTTTCCTTCAACAAATTTCAGTGATCCACAATCCTGTCAAAATAGCAAAATACAATTGAGGCACGTCTCGAAATGCCATCAAAATCATGCTCAAAGTGACTTCTTCCAACAAATGAATGTTTTTCTTCCACGATTCTCAACCTACTCCACCTGGAATCCTCCCAACGATGTTCACTTCCTTCCTGCTTCAAAGGGTTCAGATTAATAAAGAAAGGGGTTAAAATAATTCTCCACCGAAGAATTCAAGACGAGCTCACCTCTCAAGTTCCAATCTTGGAATGATTGCCCTGTTTGCAAGGAATGAAATGAGTTTCTATCGCGAGTACCTCTCGTGGCCTAACCCAGCCACGATGGGTTTGAATCGATGCACGGCGTGAACCATGCATTAAATCAATGCATAAGCGCATGCATCTCCGCGTGAAAAGAGAATTAATTAAAAGCTTCCATTAAAGAGTGGATCCATTGTGGAGTTTCTTCCGAGCAATTTCGTTGTGCTATCAGCCGTGATGTTCCCAAATATGAGTTTCCTCACTTTTGATTTAATTCCTCTCTCAACGACTGACAAACACTTCCTTCTCGTGTGCATCCACGTTTTCTTTTTTCTTTTTCTTTTTTATAAAAAAATGAATCACCTTTGAACGGGTGAAAGTGCGCAGATGTGCGGCATTTACGACAAACAAACCACATTTGTTAAAATTTGTTGGTTTAAATCCTTTTCATAAAAAATCAAATGTCTTCATGTCCAATCAGCCTCTGTAACGACCTCAAAATGTCTTTTAAAATTTCAGTTTGAAATGTTTCGATATAATTTCGGAGTTGAGTCTTCAAAACTTGAAAAGATTTTCTGAAGAAATTCTTTGCAAGTCCCATCCATCATGACCCAACCCAGCTCGGTTACATGTTGAAGAAAAATCATTACTCGACTAAGCCTTCGGTGCAATTTGCATAATTTATGCGACTTCCATGTCATTTGCATAATTAATTATCACTCTTCCTATAGTCACCGGTGGCGTTCACATGTTTCATTCAAGGTTAATAATGATTCGCACCATCTACCGACGAATCGATTAATTTCAACAATTCAATTACACAGCCGGAGAAACACGTCCGTACGTCGTCAACCGAGTTCAACCAAGCGTGTCCGTGGAAAATATTTCTTTTCACATCAAGTTTTTGTTTTCAGTTCTTGAAGAACAACCGATCCAGATCCGTTTGACGGACGTCAACGATGAAACACCAGAATTTCTAAACGTTCCACGGCCTTTCCTGACCACGGTCCACACCAACGCCCCTCCTGGAACCAGCGTTTACCAACTCGTGGCACAGGATGCCGACGAGGGAAGTTTGGTTCGCTACTTGCTGGAATCAGGTTGGATTCTCCTTCACCTTGCTAATCACCATCACTAACTATAATTTAACCGAGTTACATTATTATTCAGCATTAAGAAATATGACGTAATTATTGGCAAATCATTATCAACTTACGAACAAATTGATGGGGAGGTCACATTAGGTCGATATTTGTTTCTCAATGGTGTCACTCTGGACCTGTGTTTCAGTTGGAGATCGCTTTCGTTTGCTCGCATTTGTTTAGCCGTGGGTTCATTCGTCATGCCCTCGGTGACGTCACCAGGCAATGGGGCTCCTCACGCAACCCACCACCGCCCTCATTAACTTTCCATCCGAAATCACTGAAGCGTGGATGACCTCCAAGAACGAATCAACTGCCATCGCATTGCTTCATGACATCTGCTCGGAAGTCACAACTCGCATTAAGTTATACAATCAAGTTATACAATCAAGTTATACAATCAAGTTATACAATCAAGTTATACAATCAAGTTATACAATTAAGTTATGCAATTAAGTTATGCAATTACGTTACGTAAACGACACAGTTCCTTGTATGCAATGTTCGTAGAAACTATTTCAAATAATTTGAGTGAAAATAATGTTTGATATTTGTTGTTATTTTAATAAATATTAAAGTTGTTATAATAATATTAGTAAAAATAATAGTTATTATTGTTGTTAAGACGAGAATATCGTAAATATGAAGCATTTGCTCGTAAGTTTCAAGCATTTGTTGTGTTCCACTGAACCTCAGTGTGAATCTCCCCAGACAGAACCACTGCTTTGTGGAAATAAATGCCTGGAAATAAGGGAAATAATAAGGACACATAAAGTAAGTTTTGGAAAAAACTGAAGTAATTAAAATGAAACACGATGAAATCCAGCAGGGAAAACCATGAACACCTTCTGTTTTAATGTCTTCCACTCATGTTTCTCAACGATTTTATTAATGGAGAGAATTTATAAAAGGTTTCTGCTTTTATGAGACCAATTAAGAAAATATTTATTTTTAATTTGTGGACAATTAAAGTGAGTAATCAGCAATAATTAACAAACAAACAATTCGAAAAAGGAAAGTTTACTTGAGGAACTTCTGCTTGCAACCTTTAAAGAGCAAATTTACGAACACGACAGTAAGGCGAGATTGTTGCAGAAGGATTAAACTTATTAAAAATTATTATTAAAAATAAACAGAAGTAAATGGAAATTATTAAGAAATAATGAATAATAAAATCTCACATTTTCCTCAAAAAGTAACTTGCACCTTGAAACAGCTAAAGGTTTCATCCTTTCTAAATGATTCTTGAATTCATTGTTACTCTGGATAATAAAGAAAAGATTAATTCATCAAATTAATTTACACATGAACGGATTTTATACTTTTATTTTTTTAGCACGTTACAGACGATTAAACAGATTTGTTAGATTGGTCAGATTAAAGGAGGGTTAGGAGATAATTGTGCTATAATGTCAAATATTTAAATGTCAAATATTTAAATGTCATATATTTAAATGTCATATATTTAAATGTCATATATTTAAATGTCATATATTTAAATGTCATGTATTTAAATGAGGCTCGCATAAAAAGAAGTAGCGGATTCAAGGGTGGCCATCTTGAAGCGCATAAATTTGTTTTCATTTTTTTCGATAAAATTGTTGCTGAGCATTAATTTATCAAGTTCAGTTTCTCAAATATTTATAAATGCTTATTAATCGTAAAGTCCATTTTAAAAATAAATCCATAAAACGATTTGTTGGCAGACGGCAACAAATATTAGGTGTGAAACCAAGTACCGGAGGTCCAGGTACGAGTACTCGTATAAGTACTGACGACTGGTGTGCAAGTACATATTCCATACACTTCTTCGTCCATAGCAAATACCGGACATTGGGTACTCGATATTTGTGCTTGCACTTGGACCTCAGTACTTGGTCTCATGTCTGCCGAATACAAGTACAAGTAATCAAGGTCCAAGTACGAGTACAAGCACTGACGACTCATGTGCAAGTTCTAGTTCCA
>MPNW01000701.1:213447-221327 GCA_011800805.1 Hirudo medicinalis | reverse complement strand
ATATTGAAGGTATTGAATATTGAAGGTATTGAATATTGAAGGTATTGAATATTGAAGGTATTGAATATTGAAGGTATTGAATATTGAAGGTAAAAGTACTTATTAGATTCATTGGTTTCAACTTGCAAAATTTGAAAATAGTTCATTATTCAAACCATGATTTAAGTCCTATTTCAGCATAAATACAAGAACTGTGCCTGCTTATCTCTGAAATTCATAAAACTACTCCACTTTTAGGGAGAATTTCTAAAATATCGATCAGAAATATGGAAAATGGAAGTTTTAAAATGAGGTTTGAGATTGCAACATTTTTCTTCCATCATGGTAACCATGTTATGAAAAGGACTCTTGTATTTCGAGCATTAAAACTTTAAAATTCGGGCAATTTCGAGACATCTTTTATGAAAATATTTGGTTGATGGAAATAATTTCTTTTCCATTTCACTGGAGGCGTTACAACTTCGTTTTTCAATTTCAATAAGAAACGAATGCAACCCAGGAGAACATGAAGCCTGAAAACGTGGAAGGAAATAGTGGCGTTTTAAATTCATCTGCTTAGAACGTTGGAAAGGAAAAACCTCCCTGTCGCCCTATAAATTGGAAATGTTCCTTTTACAAATATTGCTTTGGTCTTCATTGCTCCTGGTGATAGAATTTGTTCTTAGCTTCATTATCTTTCCTAAGCTGCCATCCTCAGGGGCTGTCCGGGACGTTTTGCACTTCAAGAAAGACTTTTCAGGAATATTTGTTTTTCAGGAGGCGAGGAACGATTCGAGGTCGACCCAGACGCAGGGGTTGTCAGGACCCGTGGTTCACAGCCCTTTCCCTCTGGAAAAGAATTTGAAATCGGAGTCTCATGCCAAGACGTAACCTCTCCAACCACTCAAAAGTCATCCACCCACTCACTCAAAATACTCGTGGGAGAAAGAGAACCTCAATTCTACGAGACGCATTATGTGGCCAGCTTCCCAGAATCGGCGCAAGTCATGTTCAAGTAGGATTTCTTGCTTATTTTCTTTCCTTGTCGTAAATTTCGAAAATTCCTCTCAAAAATTGGATTTTTAATTTGTAAATTAAATTTCATCGCTTCAATTATTCAGCATGTACATGTCAAACGTTTCGAAAGTCTTGCAAAATCTCAGTTCCAGACTACTAAAATCGCAGGAATTTCTCCCTTCGAGTTCGATAATGTTGTCGAAAATTTCTCCGGGACGTGCTTTCCAATCCGGTTTTTTAAACTGGATGTTCAAGAGTTTTATGGACTGTCTCTACAATATGGAAGCTTCATAGTCGGAGGTCTTTATATTACAAGACACGCGAAGGAAATGGAGCGGAATGATCTCCTAATTGTGATTGAAACCCCACTCAGCGCAATCGTCATGGTCACCTGACCATTTGAATCACTATCCGAACGCGAAGCATAATTTCGATGTATGACTGACCAATTTTCTTTAGTGCCTGCCTGCAATGAAGACATGAACAGCAAGCTTTGGTCAGAAGCAATTTCTCTAAGTAGATTCTGACCATTAAGACCTCCCGTTCTGTGCCTAACACAATCGACTTCTGAATGTCTTGCAATGTCGCAACTTGTTCGAGTTATTCATTCAGTCCTCATCGCATTTCATCCTTTGAATATTTCAGCGGGTAACATCAACAATGCTCAACAACAACTTTGATCCTTGTTATCTTTCATTGCACTTTAAATCATTTATTTTCTCAGTGAACTTCCGATGCGATCGTAGAGTTAATGCTTGCTTCTTATAAAAGTAAAATCAATGCAAGTATTTTTATGATGCTTACTTGTTTAATGCCATTTTTATGCTCTTAGTTAGGATGAATGATTGCATTATCAGAATATAAGCACCTATTTCACGAAGTTCTTGTTTTGAATAACATCCTCGTGTTTCGAATAATAAGATAACTTACATTTCACAAAAATTAATTAACTATTTGAAATGTTTTTGTTACAACCATTGTAATTGTGATAATTTTGACAATCCAAATTATTGACTGATTAGGAATTTTTGAGAAAAGTCACAAAAAGCAAGTCAATTAATTTCTGTTTCTTCGTGAATTAAAACCCCAAGGAGTCCAACTCATCCTCGATTCGAAGGAGAAACTTTAAGTGAATTTTTCGAACCAGAATTGTACATAGGATTGACTTTACGTAATGATTGAATTTACACGATTGAATTTAATGGGTTTTATTTAAATGATTGAATTTAAGTGATTGAATCTTAATTATTGTAATAAATGGATGAATTTAGTGCAGGTTGGCCGAATGGGTTGAGTTCCTGCATACGGCGGTAATGGCAACAGTCGTAATGTGTCTTGTTCAACCAGCCTGCACTGCCACAAGCGCCCTTGGGAAGGAGCGCTATATAAAATGGTTAACAAAATGCGTCTCTGGCGCTATGCATGTGGCGCTATATAAATGAACTACATTTACATTTTACATTTGGATTGAAGGTGGCTTGCACATAGTGCTTGAATTGCTGACGAAGCTCGAACATCGACGTAAAAGTGATTTTAAGAGTAAATTCGAAACAAAACTGAGTCTTGGGATACAAATTCTTAATTCAATAAAAATATTTTCAATTAAAAATTTAAGCAAACAATGATTAATTATTGTGTAAATATTGGGGTTATAGATGACAAATCATTTTTCCATTGAAGGATTATAGAGATAAGGGCACTCTCACATCAAGGGTTCCCAATAACTTACGAACTTTCGACTGAGTCCGGAGCTCAATCTTTCGAGTTTGCCATCGACCAAAGCACTGGGGTGGTTGACCTTTTGAGGGCACTGGACTACGAGAAGGACCCCCAACAGTATCACCTCAGGGTCAAAGCCATTGAGAACGGCAGGCCAGCAAGAACCAGCCTAGTTAACGTGAGTTCGTGACCTGTGAGGAATTGAATGTGTGTGCGATGTCATTTAGTCCGACCGAGGTAAATATTTGAATCTGTTATTCATCGATCCTAGTGGAAAGATGATGATGATGATGATTAATTGGAGTGGTTCTTATTGGTTTTTTAGGTTGGAAAGTCAGTGAACCCAATAAATCATGGCTTATTGTTCCCTCCAAAAATACACATCGATTTTCTTTCACTGCCGTCATCCAGCAGACATTTCTTGAGTTCAAAGATGCATAGAAACGTTTTACCTGCTTCCTCTTTCAAGTCAACTTCTTTGTGGCTTTTTTTTTGTTCGCGCAGGAAATTAATTTTTAAAATAAAGAAAGCGGCCGAGTTGATTCGACCTTGGGTTTTGAAAGTAGGTTTGCAATTCACGAAGTAATTTCCATTTCTTGAAATGTTTATGTTTACAATGTCATTGCGAATTGTCAATTGTGGCGAAGTGTTGCAGAGACATCACTTTCGATCTTAAAGTTTGTTTTCAATTTGAATAAATAGATTTATTACTAAAATTTATTATTAAACTGAATAAATTTCAAATAGATTTAAGCGGAACTATTTAAGAGGGTTACCTAGGATCATTCCTCGTTTAATTTCATTGCTGTGGAGTTGCATCGGAGAGAACAATTTGCATTTCTCTGATTCTCATCACACTTATCACCTAAATCACATGCATTTTAAATCACATGCATTTTAGGTACATCACGCCAACCCAGACACAACAAATAGCGCAAATATCATCTCTGAAGCATTTGCGGTTAATTGATTTTGTAACTTTCTCTCCTCAACGAAACAATCCTTGTGAATCCTTGTGAACTTCGAAATCAATGAATGCCACCCACAGAAGCAGATTTCCTTTCTTCTTCAATTTCGAACAACTTTCACCTCTTTGGAATTTATTTCGGAAAAATTGTTTTATTCGCCTGAATGTTGTTGGCAACACTTTCCTGGAAACCTTGTTTTGTTGCATGAATATTTGATGATTATAAATTCTAATATTTCAATTTTTAATGAAATCCGAAATAATTAAATAAATCTTTGTGCAGGTTCGCATCAACTGGTAATTTACACAGCTTACTTTTTAGTATCAAATTCATTTCATGCTGAACGCATTGCTATAATAATTCAAATAATTTTGCAGATAAATCCATGATAAAGACACGGAGAATGACAGTGAAATAAAAGCGATTCTTCGTCTCATAAATTGAATTTTTAAAAAGAAACCAATAAAAAAATGATGTTTCTGGATGAATTGTGCGTAATAACGATAATAATTACGGTGCTCTCAACGAAATGCAAGCACAATACCGAAATAAAATCAGCCACAATATCGAGTCAATTATTTATTTCAGCCTTTCCTTCTGTTTTTACAACAATATGTAAATATGTAAATTATATTTATAATTAATATAATTATAATATGTAAATTAATTACTTCAATGGAAATGTTTCCATTCTTTTGATTAACTTCAAAATTTCAACAAAAAATGACGAAATAATTTCAGGTTTTCCTTGTTTTCGTTGTCACATGTTGGTGACGTGAACTACTTCACGCACTTCACTCTTTTCACTCACTTCACTCATTGCACTCATTTCACTCATTGCACTCATTTCACTCATTGCACTCATTTCATTCATTTCATTCACTTCACTCACTTCACTCATTGCACTCATTTCACTCATTTCACTCAATTCACTCAATTCACTCATTTCACTCACTTCACTCATTTCATTCATTTCATTCACTTCACTCACTTCACTCAATTCACTCAATTCACTCAATTCACTCATTTCACTCACTTCACTCATTTCATTCATTTCATTCATTTCATTCACTTCATTCACTTCATTCACTTCACTCATTTCACTCACTTCACTCATTTCATTCATTTCATTCATTTCATTAATTTCACTCACTTCACTCATTTCACTCACTTCACTCTTTTCACTCACTTCACTCATTGCACTCATTTCACTCTTTTCACTCACAGGGAGCTCATAAAACCACATCACTATGGGATGAATTTTAAAATCTCATTTTAAAATGTAACATTGTAACCATATTTCGTAATTAATTTCATTTTTACAATTTAAAACATACAAATCACCAATATTAATGACACTTTATGAAGCAAATAATAATAATAATAATAATATTGATAGCAAATTTTAGGTGAATTATTGCAATGCACCGAAATGAATGAATGAATCCTTCTTGCACCCAACTTGGTTTAATGAAAAATTCAAAGTTTTTTCTCCGTGGTGTTGAATCCCACATTTTTGTAAGAATCAGTTTAACGATGTGTTATTAATAATAATAATTAACGATGTGTTATTAATAATAATAATTAACGATGTGTTATTAATAATAATAATAATAATTTATTAATAATAACTTATTATCTGAATCCATTTCAGTTCACAAGAATCCATGTGATCCATGACTAATGTTTTTATTTTCAATATTTCAGTGAGCCAGAGTTCTTTCTCTTGTGATGTTCTTGTGATGTTCTTGCGATGTTCTTGTGATGTTCTTGTGATGTTCTTGTGATGTTCTTGTGATGTTCTTGTGATTGACATTGTGATGTTCTTGTGATTGACATTGTGATGTTCTTGTGATGTTCTTGTGATTGACATTGTGATGTTCTTGTGATGTTCTTGTGATTGACATTGTGATGTGAATAAAAAAAAATATTTTTGAGGCAAATTAAGGTTCTTAGACTTAAAATTAATTTACGAATTAATTGACCAAACAAATTGGACGTGATTTAATCTGTTTTTCATTTAATTTGATTTAAATGACAATTAAAGAAATAAAACGAAAATATATGTGGAAAGAGATATTCGTGGATGTACATGGCTGGTCTCCATTTGCTTGCACTTGGGAGCTCAATTCTCAATTTTCTCCGTCATGAGGTCTGTTTGTCATCCATCCATCAGTTCCATCCACCCATCCATCCATCCATCTGTCCGTCCATCTGTCCGTCCATCTGTCAGTCCATCCATCCATCCATCCATCCATCCATCCATTAACTTCATCCCTCTTGATTGATGCATCTTGAAGTTGCAAAGAATGAATTTCGACAAAATTCAGCATGGAAATCCATGAATGAATGAATGAATTTTAAAAATTTTTTAGAGAATCAGAATTTAAAAAAAACTTAAAAACGCCTTTCAAGGAGTGCAGCATTTCATTGCATTAGTTTTGTGAAATGCTCTTAAATTCGATTGCTTCACAGAAGTTGCTCCTCTTGAAGATCCCCGGAGCATCGAATGAACGGTGAATTAATGCAAGGTGCATCTGACACGTGGTGAATTGGATGAACGAAGCAGTTGACTGAAACTGCTCATAAGATGTTCACCTCAGTCCATCAGCTTCATCTTTCCATCGCGTTTCCTTCCACGACGTGCTTGATCGGTCGTAAGCACACGTAAATCACAAACACGAGTCTCAAATCAATGAGTGAGCAGACGATGCGTGAAGAGCGGCAAAAGTGAATCAACGGAGTGCCACCGATATTTTTAGAATTTCAAATTTCCTGATGTTCGCAATGTTCGTAAAATATTCCATGTTTCCATGGCAGCTCATTGTGAACCTGGTGGACATGAATGACAACGTTCCCACATTTCCCCTGTCTCAATACATCGTCCAAGGAATTGCTGAAACTGTTGCCGTGGGAACAGACATCATACAAGGTTTGATGTAGCGCTTAATTTTCTCTTGGTGCGCATGCCTGAGGCAGTCACTTTTTCATGATGCCGTGTCCTTGTTTTTAGTAACGTGATCACGTGATGTTGTTGTTTCATTGTTTGTGAGATGTTGTTGTGTTGCTGATGTATTGTTGTCGATTATGTGTTGTTGTTGAAGTGATGTTGATGTATTGTTGCTGATGTATTGTTGTTGCTGTGAATTCACAACACCACTGAACCTTTTCTGAGCGTAACAATGACGACAACGATGAAGATGTTGAGCATGTGGCGATGATGATGACGACGACGACGATGGTAACGATGATGATGATGGTTGTTGTAATTACACATTTACAGATCCATTTATAGATTAAATGCGTTTGCTAACATCAGGTGTCCATTGCAAACATCATTTGCTTTCATTCATCCACATTCACGCTTGTGCACCTCATTCACATGCTGCATGCTTGATCTCTTTTGATTGCAACTGAAGCAACAACAATAATAGTAATAATATTATTAATAATTAGCTGCCAATTATTAATAATTAATTAATAATATTCACCTCATTAATTCATATAATAATATTGATCAAGTGACGGCCACAGATTTGGATTCCGTGACCAACTCACAACTGACTTACACCGTCAGTGATAGAAGTTTCACTGTGCAGACACTCAACAACATTGGATACGTTAAGACCGCCAGGTTAATGATGATGACGACGATGATGGTGAAGGTGCTGGTAATGACAATGGTTATGATGATGATGATGATATTTTCGGCAACAATTGTGGTCAGGCTCTCTCATCTTGTAATTATTGCAAGGTTCCAAGATTCAGCAGGGTGTGTCACATTTTATGGGGTCCATGCAACTCAATAAAATATGCTTATGATGAAAACAATAATCTGTAATTTCCCTTGCAAACTTAAAAAGCCCACAGGACCAGGGTCACCTCATTCATCTCGTGTTTTGATGAACTTTTCCAATTCTTTGAAATCAAACAAAGATTCTTTCAAACGTTTATTCCATTCACAATCACTTAATTACATCCAACCTAATCCAACGTAGAAATTAAATCTAATAATTCTAATGAATTACTCTGACGAGCATCAGTGGATGGAGTGCAACATTGGAGTACAACATTGGAGTGCAACATTGGAGTGCAACATTGAAGTGCCACCTTGGAGTGCAACAATGAAGTGCAAAGAACATTGCAGCTCATTCATCCACTTATCGATCCTTCCCAAATGTTTATTGATCTATTTTC